>CAUYQG010147042.1:0-28902 GCA_963574415.1 Tarsius wallacei | reverse complement strand
AGTGGATTGCCTGAGCCTGTGGGTTCGAGACCTGCCTGGGCAACTTGGCGAGACCTCATCTCTACAATAAATCAAAAATTAGCCGGGTGTGGTAGCGTGCGCCTGTAGTTCCAGCTACTTGGAAGGCTGAGGTGGAAGGATTGCCGGAGCCCAGCAGGTCGAGGCTGCGGTGACCGGGAGCGGCCACTGCACTCCAGTCTGGGCAACAGAGTGAGACTCCAACTCAAAAAAAAAAAAAAAGAAAGAAAGAAACAACCAAAGACACACTTTACCTTTGTCCCTTACCATCACTTTAAAATGTATTAAAGTCATTAATCTCTCCTGCTTCTAGGGGGAAAGATGAAGGTGCTTTTGTGCTCACACTTAGGCAACAGTTAATCTTACAGTCACCATGAGTCAGACATGCAGAGCTCTTCAAAGATTCCCATCAATAGATACCTCTGTTCTGAAATTTCCTTGACAAGCCTAGCTGCCTTTTGCCTCTGAATGGCACTTGTGATTCTTTTCAAGACCCTTACAAATCCAACATTTCTATCCAGCTTCTCACTGCTAAGATCCCTCTTCTCCTCTAATCACCTACCAAGTAGGACACAAAAAACCCTATGTCAGCTTTTCTCCCAAATGTCCCACATCTAGTCTTCAGGAAACGTACTTTATTTTCTTTGGCAAACTCTGAAGTACAAGTGGAACAGAGCACAGTTATCTCTATCCTCCCATTACAAGTTGCTTTAAACTCTTTCAATCTCAAGTCATGCTTGAGTCTACTGGGTCTCCTAACCTCAAGGAACACATTTCAGACTCTCCAAGTTGGCCCATGGAACCACCATTCACCTTGAGATG
Source organism: Tarsius wallacei (assembly GCA_963574415.1). Classification (NCBI taxonomy): domain Eukaryota; kingdom Metazoa; phylum Chordata; class Mammalia; order Primates; family Tarsiidae; genus Tarsius; species Tarsius wallacei. Next base: position 28,062 of record CAUYQG010147042.1, on the reverse strand, counting down.
AAGGAAGCAATCCACCCAATAACATACCCTTTAGGGGAAAGGGAACTCACAGCAAAGCAATAGGTCTCTCCAAATAATTTTTTTCAATAAATTATGCCCCATTCTCTGCCTTCTCTCCATACCTTTATAACCTTAAGATGAGCTAGGACAGTCCAGAGTCATGAAATTCATTCTAAGCCATTTCTTTAGTAAATTCAACTTATGGTGGTGTATCTCATGCTTTCCTTTATGCCTATTATTTGTTGTATTGATATCAAATTTAAAAATAAGATAGTAGGAGTCCCAGTTTAACACCCTAATCAGTTTATTGAGCATCTACCATGTTGTAGATACAATGTATAAACTACCAACTATTATTTTAGTTATTATTTATGTTCACATTATGAATCAATGAAATTGAGATTAAGCATATTCTTCATTAAACAATCATGTATTCAGCCTGGGCAACATAGACCTCATCTTTACAAAAAGCAAAGGCGAAATCAAGCTAATTAATATATTCATTACCTCACATACCTATCTTCTTGTGGTGAGAACACAATATCTACCTCTCAGTGACTGTTAAGTATATTATACATTGTCAATATAGTTATCATGTTGAACAATAGATCTCTTGAACTTATTCCTCCTGTCTAACTGAAATTTTATATTCTTTGACCAAAATGTTCCCAAGTGATACTGCATCCTATCTCTTGGTTACTACTATTCTACTATCTGCTTCCATGAGTTCCACTTTTTTAGAATCCACCGATAAGTAAGATCATACAGCATTTGTCTTTGTCTCTTTTTTAAGACTGAATAGTATTTCAATGTGTATATACCACATTTTTTTAAACCGTTCATCTGTTGATGGATGCTTAGGTTGTTTCTATCTCTTGGCTATTGTGCAAGAGATAATGGTGCAATAAACGTAGGAGTACAGATATCTTCTTTGATAGACTTATTTGCAATTTTGGGCACATACTCAGAAGGGGATTACTGGATCATATAGTGATTCTATTTTTGGTCTTGGATGCTGTTTCTTTTCTTTCTTTTCTTTTCTTTTTTTTTTTTGAGTCGGAGTCTCACTCTGTTGCCCAGGTGCACGCCACCACACCCAGCTAATTTTTTGATTTGTTGTAGAGATGAGATCTCATCAGGTTGCCCAGGCTGGTTTCAAACCCCTGGACTCAGGAAATCTTCTCGCCTCGGCCTCCCAAAGTCTTGGGATTACAGGTTTGAGCACTGCGCCTGGCCATAGTAATTCTATTTTTAATTTTTTGGGGAACATACATACTATGTTTTTTATAATGGCTGTACCTATTTACATTCAGATCAGCAGTGTATCAGAGGTCTCTTTTTTTCACATCCTCAACAACACTTACCTTTCATATTTTTGTAAAAGCTATTCTAACAGGTGTGAGGTGATATCTCATTGTGGTTTTGATCTGCATTCTCTGATAATTAGTGATGTTGAACCCATCTTTAAATGGTGTTATTTGTTTTCTTGTTATTGGGTTTCTTTTTAAGTTTCTTGTATAATTTGAATATCAGACCATTATCAACTGTAGGATTTTAAATACTTTCTCTTAATCTGTACATTGTCTCTTAATTCATTTGGTTGTTTTCTTTGATATCTAGAAACTTTTTAATTGGATGTAATCCCATTTGTCTATTTTGGAATTGTTGCCTGTGCTTTTGAGTTCATCTCCAAAAAATTATTGTCAAGATCAATGACAAAGACTTTCCCTTAAGTTCTTTTTTTTAGTAGTTTTACAATTCTAGTTCTTATATTTTAATTTTCAATTAATTTTAAGTTGATTGTTATATATGGTGTGCGGTGAGGGCCCGATTTTATCCCTCTGCATGTGAAGATTCAGTCTTCCCAGTACCAATTCTTAAGAGACTATCCTTTCCCCATTGTGTGTTCTTGTCATCTTTGTCAACAATCAATTGACTATAAATGCATAGATTTATTTCTAGGCTCTCTGTCATGTTCCATCAGTCTATGTGTCTGTTTTTATGTCAGTGCAATGCCAGTTTGATTACTATAGTCTTTCAATATATTTTGAAATCAAGTAGTGTGATGCCTCTAGCCTTTACCTTTTTGCTCAAAGTTGCTTTGACTATTTGGAATTATTTTGTTTGTTTCATACAAATTATAATATTTTATTTTCTACTTATGTGAAAAATGTCATTTAAATTTTGATAGGAATGTATTAAATCTGTAGATTACTTTGGATATTATGCGCATTTAGCAGTATTGATTCTTCCATTCCATGAACACAGTATATCTTTCCATTTATTTTGTGTCTTTTTCCATTTCTTTCATCAATTTAAAAAATCTCATTAGCTTTAGGGTTGCAAGTGGTTTTTTGTTACATGGGTGAATTTTATAGTGCTCAAGTATGGGTTTTCAGTGTACCTGTCACCTGAATAGCATGCATTCTACATGATAGGTGATTTTTCACACCTTATCTGCTCCCACTATCCCCTACTTAGTTTTCAATGTTCTTTATACCACTTTGTATGACTTTGCAGACACATAGCTTAGCTCCTACTAATAAATGAGAATGTGGAATTTAGTTTTCCATTCCTGAGTTACTTCGCTTAGGAAAATGGCCTTTAGTTCCTTCCAAGTTGCTGCAAAAGACATTATTTCATTTTATTTCATGACCAGGTAGTGTTTTGTGGTATATACCACATTTTCTTTATCCACTCATCAGATGATATGCATTTAGGTTGAGTCCAAATCTTTTCAATAGTGAATAGTGCTGATAAACATGAGTGCCGGTGTCTTCTTTCTTGTTCTTTGGAAAGATACCCAGTAGTAAAACTGCAGAATCGAATTGTAGGTCTACTGCTAGTTCTTTGAGAAATCTCCATGCTGTTTTCCATAGAGGTTGTAATAATTTACATCCCCACCAACAGTGTATAAGCATTCCCTTGTCACTGCATTTGTGACAACTTCTATTGTTTTTTGACTTTTTTAAAATGGCCATTCTGACTGGGGTAAGGTAGTATCTCACTGTGGCATTAATTTGCATTTCCCTGATTGCTGGAGTCTTGCTCCCGCCAGGTCTGGGGTCTCCTGAAGGAGAGACGGAGTAGGCGAAAGAATGCACTTTGGACACCTGACTCTGTACAGATGCCAATTTTATGTTAGTTAACACAGAGCTTTTATACCATTCATAAAGGGTCAAGACAAAGAAAATTCCTTCACGTGCATTATCCCTCAGAAGTTACCACCATCTAGTGGTCTTAGAAGCAAACAAGCCAAGAACACTATCTACTTTCAATGAGTCTTGTTAAGGCCAAGAATGATAGCTTTAGTCCAAAGTCCCAAATTACAGTCCTTGTAATGTTTCAAGAAAGTTCCAGACGCACATTTTTCCATGTATCAGGAGTTTTTCCCTGGGGCTTCTATGACCTTCAAAGCTTCATAATCGCCTTTCTTGTCCAGGTGTCTTCGTTACTTTTCTCTTATCCTGCAGTGTATATCCCTAAACAAAACTCAAAAGAAGCTTTTAATGATGTTTCCCAGGTCCCCAAGCTTGCTTTCTGTATTTAGTTAATTTATCATAAAAGTATCTAATTAGTATATTATGAATTCAGTGAAAACCTATTTTATATGCGTTAACCTAAAATTTTAACTATTGAGTTAAGTAAAAACCTTAACAATTAATCTTCATCCTAAATCTGTGAAAACAGGGTGATAAATCACCTACATAACTCCTAGAAAAGTGTTAGAACTTATAGTGAATTCATAATGAACTCACTATAAACTTGTGCTTCTAAAAAATCTTATGTCTAAACACTAAACTACATAATTCTAAATCAAATAAGCAGTGAATATACTTATATCATTTTTTACTCAAGCAATATCTAGTAACTTATAACCAAGTGAAAGAAAGCATTCTTGAGGTGCTTCAGAGTTTAACTATTGCATATGTTAGAAAAGGCCAAACGGCATGGTGGGAAATAGAAAAATGAACAATGACATTCTTGATAGCTGTAAGTACTTCGCATAGACATGCTATTTTCTTCTTCCACGACTTCACAGAATTCTTCAGCTGCATCAAACAGCAAAGGCGGAAGATAGAAAGGTCTCAGCTTCCTGGACTTGCCCTGCAGCCCGGGGTCTTCGGCCCACCAGGACCCTGTCAATCAGATGGGCCTCCAAGGCTGGCTCCCAACACCTGATGATTCGTGATGTTGAATATTTTTCCATCTATTTCTTGGCCATTTGTGTATTTTCCTTTGAGAAATGTCTGTTCATGATGTTTGCCCATTTTATCATGGGATTTTTTTTTTCTTACCAATTTGTTTGCATTTCCCTTTTAGATTCTGGATATTAGTCCTTTGTTGGATGCATAGTTTGCAAACATTTTTGTCCATTCTGCAGGCTTTCTGTTCACTGTTGATTATTTATTTTGCTGGCTGTGTAGAAGCATTTAAAGTTAAAGTTAAGTCCTACTTTGTGTGTGTGTGTGTGTTGGAGTCTCACTCTGTCACCCAGACTGGAGTGCAGTGGCCGCTCCCGGCCACCGCAGCCTTGACCTGCTGGGCTCCGGTGATCCTTCCACCTCAGCCTTCCAAGTAGCTGGAACTACAGGCGCGTGCTACCATGCCCGGCTGATTTTTTGATTTGTTGTAGAGATGAGGTCTCACTTGCCCAGGTGGGTCTCGAACCTGCGGGCTCAGGCAATCCACTCACCTCAGCCTTCCAAAGGCGCAGGATTACAGGCTGAGCCACCGAGCCCGGCTAGTCCTACTTTTTTATTTTTGTTTGTGTTGCATTTGTTTTTGCGGTCTTAGTCATAAATTTTCTGCCTTGACCAACATCCAGACTAGTTTCTCTTAGGTTTTCTTCTAAAATTTTTGTGGTTTCAGGTCTTACATTTAAGGCTTTAATCCATCTTGAGTCATTTTTTGTATATGTTGAGGAATACGGATCCAGTTTCATTCTTCTGCATGTGGCTCTCTAATTTTTCCAACGTCATTTAATGAATAGGGTGTTCTTTCTTCAGTATATGTTTTTGTCTGCTTTATGAAGGTCAGTTGGTTGTAGGAATACTTTTTCAACTTAAGATGGAGTTACAGACCAATAAACCCATCATAAATTGAAAATATCATAAATTGAAGTGCATTTAATACACAACCTACTGAACATTATATCTTAGTCTAGCCTACTTCAAATGCACTCAGAATACTTGCATTAGCCTACTGTTGAGCAAAATCATTTAATACAAAGCCTATTTTACAATAAATTATTAAATATCTCATGTGACTTATTAAATACTGTACTAAAAGTGAGAAATGGAATGCTTGTATTGGCACTTGAAGTACAGATTCTAACAAATGTGAATCACTTTAACACCATCACAAAGTTAAAGATTTATAAGTCAAAACATTGTAAGTCAGTGACTATATGTAATTTATTTATTTGTACCTATGGTAAGTGGGACTCTTTTCTTGATTTCTTTTTCAAACAGTTTGTCGTTAGTGTATAGAAATGCTACTAATTTGTATGCTAATTTTGTATCTTGAAAATTTACTAAATTTTTCATTACTTCTAACAGGTTTCTATGGAGTTGTTAGGGCTTTTTACATAGAAAATCATGTCATCTACAAACACAGACAATTTAAAATCTTTGCAATTTGAATGTCTTTTATTTCTTCTTTTCCTTTTTTTGTTTTTTTTTTTTGCCAAACTACTCTGGCTAGGACTTCCAATACTATATTGAGTAAAAGTAGTGAGTAGACATCTTGTCTTGTTCCAGTTCTCAGAAGAAAAGTGTTCAACTGTTTCCCACTGAGTATGACATTAATGGTGGGCTTGTCATATATGGCCTTTAGAATGTTAAGATGCATTCCTTTTGTATCTAATTTGTTGATAATTTTTTACGATAAAAGAATGCTGAATTTTGCAAGATGCTTTTTCTGCATCTACTGAAATGATCATCTGGTTTTTGTTTCTCATTCTGTAATCATCAAGTATCACATTTATTGATTTACATATGTTAAGCTTTCCTTGCATCCCTGAAGTAAATCCATCTTATCATGGTGAATAATTTTTAAAATATTCTTTTGAATTCAATTTGTTAGTATTTTGTTGAGAATTTTTGTATCTATGTTCATCAGAGATATTGGCCTGTAATTTGATCTCTTCTTTTAGTGTCTTTCTTTGGTTTTGGTATCAAGGTAAACCTGGCTTGTAAAATGAGTTTAGAAGATTTTCCTCTGCTTCGATTTTTATAAGTGATCAAGAAGAAGTTAGTATTAGTTCTTCTTTTTTAGTTTTACCTCACAGATGATACAGACAAAAGTATTAGTTCTTCTTTAAATGCTTAATATAATTTATCACTGAAGCAAGCAGACCATGGGCTTTGCCATGACAGGAAACTTTTTTTTAGAGATTCAGTCTTCTTAGTTGTTATTGGTCTGTTCAGATTTTTTATTTCTTCCTAATTCAGTCTTAATACATGTATCTAAAAATGTATCCATTTCTTGCAGGCAATCCAACTTATTGGTGTATAATTGTTCACAGTAGTCTTATGTTATAATCCTTTGTATTTCTGTGGTATCAGTTGCAATGTTTCTCCTGTCATTTCAGATTTTATTTTTTGAGACTTTTTTCCCCTTAGTCTAGATAAAGGTGTGCTGATGATTTTATCTTTTCAAAAAACCATCTCTTGGTTTCGTTTATCTTTTCTATTGTGTTTCTAGTTTTCATTTCATTTATTTCTGCTCTAATCTTTATTATTTATTTTCTTCTAATAGTTTTTTCTTGGTTCTCTAGTTCCTTTATTAGTTATGCAAATTTTGATAGTAAACTGCAAGAGTGTGAAATTAAACATATTATGTTAGGCTATATGAAACACACTTATTTATAACTTTTTTTTAAAGCAGGATTTATTGAGAGGACAGAAACACTCCCACAGTGGGAGGGGACCTGAGGGGGTTGCCCTAAAACTTTTTTAATTGGTAAGTCTACCTACCTCTTATATAGTTTTATATTGTATTTTTGTGCAGGCTCTTTTTCCTGTAAAATTTGCACTTATCTTCTCTCTTTCACAACACTAAAAACACTGAAATTCTGCTAAAAAAATCTTAGTTGATTTATTACAGAAGTCAAAAATTTTATTTGGAAATATTTAGTACTTAACGTTTTTCTCTCTTTACTAAAGAATGAACCTGACAAGTTTACCATGTCAGATGAGAAATACCACAGAATCTATTATCAATATCTGTTTGATGTTTAATACTTTTTAATTGGCTTTTGTTTTGTTTTTGCCTTTGTGTTAAAACTGATCTACTGTTTGCTGTCCTTTCCTAATGTCTAGCTGACTTGTCCATTTAATTTTATACTTTTAAAAATTAAAGATGTTGCATTAACTGTTTTTTATTCATTTTTAGTTGTCTGTTGAAAGCAGTAACTGATATATTTGTGTTCATACTATATGGGAAATGACTAGAAAGAATATCCATAAGGCTTTGGAAGTGGTTATATCAGATAAAAAAAAAAATTCACATCAGAAGCAGTTATGAGGAATGTCTGATGTACACATGTAAGTGCATGTTTATAAGAATTTAATCTTTCACCAATGAGCAGGTGATGAGTGTAAGTAATGTTTTTAAACCACAATGGAAACATTAATTATCTTTTTATCATACTGTTCCTGAAAGCAAAGGACTTTTTAGATCATCTGTTAATCCTACAGCAAATTTAGGATTAGTTCTAAAAGAATGTCTTCCCAGGCTTGTTCAAAGTTTAGATTTCTTTGTCCATGAGCATTCCTCCATTTTCCATAATGTTGCTGAATTTGGTTAAGTAGAATTTCTAAAAAATCACGCTACATTTACATTTGATACAATTCATTTTATTAATTTTAAATATTCGGAAGTAAAACTCATGTCCTTTAATATCTTTTTTAAGAACTGAAACTATTTTTTTTTTTTTTTTTTTTGAGTCGCAGCCTCACTCTGTCGCCCAGACTGGAGTGCAGTGGCCGCTCCCGGCCACCGCAGCCTCGACCTGCTGGGCTCCGGCGATCCTTCCGCCTCAGCCTTCCAAGTAGCTGGAACTACAGGCGTGCACTACGACGCCCGGCTAATTTTTGATTTATTGTAGAGATGAGGTCTTGCCAAGCTGGCCAGGTGGGTCTCGAACCCGCAGGCTCAGGCAATCCACTCACCTCAGCCTCCCAAAGCGCTGGGATTACAGGCTGAGCCACCGAGCCCGGCTGAAGCTAATTCCTTAATGTGATGGTATTTGGAAAGGGGGGCCTTTGGGAGGTAATTGGAGTTAGATGAGGTCATGAAGGAGGACCCCTCGTGTTAGGGTGAGTGCCCTTATGAGAGAAGACACAGAGGTATCTCTCTCCACATGCATGCGCCAAGAAGAGACTTGTGGGTACACATTGAGAAAGTGGACGTCTACAAGCCAGGACAAGAGCCCTCAGCACAAACCAAACCTGCAGAACCTTCATCTTGGACTTCCAGCCTCCAGAACTGTAAGATAATAAATTTCTGTTGTTTCAACCTTAGTCTATGGTATTTGAGTACAAAAGACCAGGGAGAGCAAGACAAGGCATTATCCCCTTACAGCCTTGGGACAGGCATGGGAAGCAGAGAAGGTCAAGCTTGGTGAGGACACACACTGTCCAGGCCAGCAAGTCGTGGACGCAGAACTTGAACCCAATCCCACATGCTCCAAAGTCAGCACTGGCTACTATTATGTCAGGCTGCCTGGCCACCCTTTTGAGGACACGACCCACTCATCTTCATGCGCTCATCTCCCGGCCTGGCCTGGACACAACAGCAGGTGCTCAATAAATGTTGAATGCAACCGGCAGGTTCTGATAGGATTCCACTCTCTCCTTCGGTGACTATAGCCTACCTGGGCAATGTTTATTTCAGCCCCCACCTGCTTCATTAATTAATTTACAGCCTTGGGCTTGTTTTCAAAATAGATATTAGGTTATGACCTGGGGATGTCAAGGTAGATTGCTGCTGTGATATACAATGACTATCACAAAATCTGTTTCAAAAGTTTACCACAGAGGGTTATTCTATTTGTGTTTTTGTTTGATTGTTTTTAGTTTGTGTCTCACTATGTTGCCTAGGTTAGAGTGCAGTAGGACGATCATGGCTCACCCCAGCCTTGACCTCCTGGGCTCAGGTGATCCTTCCAGAGTAGCTGGGACTACAGTTGTATATCACCACACCCAACTCATTTTTTGAATTTTGTAGAGAAGAGGTCTCACTGTGTTGCGCTGGCTGGTCTTGAACTTCTGGGCTCCAGCCATCCTTCCACCTTGGCCTCCCGAAGTGCTGGGATTATGGGCATGAGCCACCACACCCAGCTGGGTTATTCTATTTAAACAGAGATTTACTCAAAACTGTTTGAGTCAAATCATGCCCTGCACAGCAAACCACCAAAAGCGTAAGAGCTCATTTATGCAATGGATTCGACTAGACTACAGCTATGAAGCACGTCTGAGGGTGGACTCAAACACCCACCTGAGGGTGGGCGCCAAGAAGCAGAGCCAAGCTCATGAGTGAGATCAGAGAATGAGCACGTGCTCAATGCAAAGGTGTCAGGACTGCTCGTCCTGGGGCAGGCCGTGGCACGACTTGGTGACCCAAAAAGGCTCAAGGCTCATGGGAACAGCCTAAGGAGAACATTACGGGCATATTTGTCAGTTTTACAAAGCTAGAAGAGATGAACATATGGAGTTCAGTTGAGTAATGACCAAGCTAAACAAAAAAAATCTGAGCATAGTTGAAAGATTTTTCCCTAAAACAGGAACAGACACCCTTCAGTTGGGTCTGAAAAGGAATGATTTCAAAGCTATGGTTCTTGGAGTATGGTCCCCAGACCAGCAGCGCCGGCATCACCTGGAGACTTGGAAGAAATTCTCAGCCTTCATCCTAAACCCACAGAAGCAGAAGCTCAGAGGAGGGGCCCAGCAATCCACAGTGTAACAAGCCCTCCGGTGATTTTGACACAGACTCAAGTTTGTAGAAACGGGAGTTCACTATGTTGCCCAGGCTGGTCTCTAAAGTGCTGGGATTACAGGTATGAGCCACTGCACCCAGCCAGATCATTCTATTTAAACAAAGATTTACTCAAAACTTAAAATGTTAAAGCAATGTAACGAGGTGATACTTCCTGTATTTCCTCATCTACAAATTAGGAGGACTTGAATAAATGACCAGAATCACATCCCCATTTGAGGTCCACAGATCTAAGGCAAAGTCCAAGGTAAAGAATAAAACCCTGCGGTTTAGGAAATTATTTCTGAATGCAGAATTAATGGGACTGTACAATTTTTTAAAAATGAAAATCTAAGCTGGGCTCGGTGGCTCAGCCTGTAATCCCACGCTTTGGAAGGCCGAGGTGAGTGGATTGCCTGAGCCCGCGGGTTCGAGACCCGCCTGGGCAACTTGGTGAGACCGCATCTCTACAATAAATCAAAAAATCAGCCGGGCGTGGTAGCGCGCACCTGTAGTTCCAGCTACTTGGAAGGCTGAGGCGGAAGGATCGCCGGAGCCCAGCAGGTCGAGGCTGCGGTGGCCAGGAGCGGCCACAGCACTCCAATATGGGTGACAGAGTGAGACTCCAACTCAAAAAAAAAAAAAAAAAGAAAGAAAGAAAATCTAGTCCCTTTAGGGAAAAAATCTGTCTCTCTACCCTCGAGGGATTTGGAATAAAAAAAAGAGATTCTAGATTTGTTTAACCAAATGCTTCTGTTAAGTTATCTCATTAAAAGCATTTACTCCATTTCAGTAAAGGCAGTGAGCGTTAGGGTGGTGGTGGTGATGCTCGTGACCTTAACAGCATGTCAATCTGTTGGGTTTTTAAATTAAAACCTGCATCTCATCATTTTTTAAAAAGGAGACCTAAGGTGAAAAAACAAACAAACAACCATGAATTGAGACTGAGATGAAGTGTTCACTTCGATCTGTGTTATTTCTGGAAACAGGTTTTCTTCCCAAGTTATTCTTGTTGCTGTTGTTGTTGTTGCCTAGGCTGGAGTGCAGTGGCATGAGCAATGCTAAGTGTATTCTTTTATCTCCAAATCTGGGCTGCATACAAGAAATGGCCCTCGGCTATGCTCTTGTGACTTTGTGAAGAGTCTAAAATACCACGGTGCATGGTTCTGATTTATAGAGATGAGTTGGAAAGTAAGTAGGAATCGAGGCTTTAAAAAAAACTCCTGTATTCGAATTCAGGAAATTCTGGCTTTATCATCCTCTGCTTTTTAAAATATTTCAACTAGATTTTTAAAAATTGTCAAGTAACATATGCACACGGTAAAAACTTCAAATTACACTAAATATAAAGTGAAAAGAGTTTCCCTCCCACCCTGGGCTCACAGTTCTAATCCCCAGGGATAACGCTGAACAGTTTTGAAATATCCTTGCATAAATTTAGACGGAACGGATTTGCTTTAATTTCACCTAATGATACAGTTTGTTCAACTTTCTTTATCTATGTTCCAGTTGTCTCCAGCTGCTTCACAAACTGCTCTAAAACTTAGTGGTTAAAAACAGCAGCAATCATTGTGTTTTCTCTCAGGAGTTCTGCGGGTCAGGAATTCCAGAAAGGCTTGGCTGGGAGGCCCGGCCGTCTGCAGTCAGAGCGTGGCCAGAGCTGGAACAGCACGTTGCTGAAGCAGCTCAGGGCTGGCTGACCTCTCTCCATCTCACATTGTCTCGGGGCTCCTCCGTGCGGTCCTTCCACATGGGCACGTGTAGACCAACTCGCAGCATGGGCCTCCGCACACAGGAGTCAGACCTGTTAACTGTAAGCTTCCCTGGCTACCTGGTAGCTTTCTCAACAGCGAGGTGGATGCTAGAACCCCTTTGATGCCCTAGCCTCAAAACTCGCATAGCATTCCTTCTATCTGACTCTGGTGGTCAAAACGGTCACACCCAGCTTCAAAGGCAGAGGGCACAGGCCCCATCTCCACGGAGCAGGGGCGCATCAAAGGGCTGCCATCTTTGGAAAGCCAATCTGTCACTGAACCGAAAAATCTACCTCCTTTTTTAAATAGCCCAGTACTACATTTTATGGACGCATTATATTTTAATTAACCAGCCCCTCATCATCCATCAATGCTTTATACTTATTCTTTATTATTGTTTGGAACTCTCTTCAGATGTCCCCACTCTCTCATTCATGTGCTACAGTAGGCAAGCTATGGCCCGCGGGCCAAGGGGCTTTGTAAATAAAGTTTTATTAGAACACAGTCACATCCATTTGTTTACATTCTGTCTGTGACTGCTTTCCTGTTATGATGGCAGAGCAGCTGAGTGGCTGTATGGTTCCAACAGAGACTGCACGGTCTGCAGTCTAAAATATTTACTGTCTGTTCCTTTGAGAAAAAGTTTACTGCCCCAGCTCTTCACTGTTAAAACAGATAAGGTCCTGATAGCAGTCACTTTTATATCTTTACCAATTGGTGCATTTTAGGGAAAGATCCCAAAGTAAATGGCTTCTGGACATTTTTATTTGACTTACACAATCTTTAAGCATTTTTCAAGTTTAGGAAACAACACTTAAAAATTGAGAAATGTTACATAAAACTCTGTCATGCCCACTTCTGATGAAACAGAGAGCGGGGCCACCCTGGCACACATCCCCACAGGACCATAATCTGCTGGGAGTAATAGTGGCTACCACTTTAGGTCAGACTCACACCCTCTACTCTCAGCTTATCTCAGGCTCCACCAATCCCAACTATCTCACTGACACTGAGGCTGAGAGACAGTAGCCATCTCCACCGTGTTTTACTGGAATTTTAAAAATTCCCAGCCCATTTCACTCATTTATATCCTCTACTCTCCTAGAATAGACATGGTCACAGTTTGCGCACCCATGTTTACAGCAGCATGATTCACCATAGGATGAAAACCACCTAAGAAGTGTCCGATAAAACTTGAAAGCTACCCAAGTATCCACGGACAGATGAATGGGAAAGCAAAGTGTGGTCTTTCCATACAGTGGAATACTACTCAGTCTGAAAAAGGAAGGAAATCCTGTCATATGCTACAACATGGGTGAGACTTGAGGATGTGCTGCTGAGTGAAAGAAGTCAGTCACAGAAAGACAAATCCTTCACAATTCCGCTTATATGAGGTACTAAAAGCAGTCAAGATGATAAAGACAGAAAGTAGAATGGCGATTGTCAGGGGCTGGGGGACGGAAGAATGGAGCGTTAGTGTTTGGTGGGTATAGTTTCAATTTTGCAAGAGGAAGGAGTTCTGGAGATGGATGGGGGTCATGGTGGTACAGCGATATGAATGTACTTATGCCACGGAACTGAACATTTAACAATGGCTACGATGTCAATTGGATGTCATTTACAACAATGAAAATTAAAAGGAAGATGGGCGTGGTGACTCATGGCTGTAATCCCAGCACATTGGGAGGCCGAGTTGGGAGGATTGCTTAAGCCCAGGAGTTCGAGACCAGGCTCAGTAACATAGCAAGACCTCGTCTCTACAAAAAAACTTAAAAAATTATCTGGGCGTGATGGCACACACCTGTAGTTTCAGCGACTAAGGAGGCTGAGGCAGAAAGATCGCCTGAGCCCAGCAGGTCGAGGCTACAGTGAGCCGTGACCGTGCCACTGCACTCCAGCCTGGGCGACAGAGTAAAAGCCTGACTCGAAAAAAGAAAAAAAAAGGGAAGAGAACAATTAAAAGGAAAAAAATTAATAATCACAAATTCTTTGCTGCTCCTCCCTTTGAGAGGTGGAGTTTAACTTGTTTCTCCTTGAATCTGGGCATTAGTGGGTTGCTTCTGCCGTAGAACGCACTAGAAGTGAGAGGTCCTGGGACTCTAAGGCCAGATCACAAGAAGCCTCACAGCTGCCCCTTACCTCCAGGAGCACTCTCTCTGGAGGTCTTGAGTTACCATAAGGTGTCCAGCTGCCCTGAGACTGTCGTGTGCACAGTCCACGGGTAGGCAGTGGACAGGAGCCATGCAGCCATCCCTGCCCAGGAGCCAGACATGAGTGGGAGTTTGTCCTGAGCCCCCCAGACCAGCCTGTCTGGCAGTAGAAGCCACCACCGAGTGACCTCCTATGACGTCATGAGCCAGAAGAATCACCCAGCTGAGCTCTGCCCAAGTTCTGCCGCCACAAAATGACATCACACCATGGTGGTTGCCTCAAGCCGCTGAGTCTTGTGGAAGATTTTCATGCAGCAATACAAAATGGGACCGCCCACCTAGTCTCTGTAGACTCTTGAGTTCGCAGCTTTTGCTTGAGCATGACTTGCCCATGGGTGGAATGTAGTCATTTTATTAGTTAATTCTAACTCTACGCTGTTTCTGGTCTTTGCACAGTTTGTTTGCCATGTTTTGGAAACTAGGCTTGTGCATATTAGAAATGCCCTTGAGGCAACCCCCTTGGGTCCCCTCCCACTGTGGGAGTTTTTCTGTCCTCTCAATAAATCATGCTTTCTAAAAAAAAAAAAAGAAAGAAAGAAAGAAATGCCCTTGAGACCCTTCTGGACTAGGTTAGGGTGTCACTTACAAAGACAAAATATATTGGCCAGGAGTGGTGTCTCACATCTATAATCCCAACTCTTTGGGAGGTCGAGGTGGGAGGACTGCTTGAGGCCAGGAGTTCAAGACCAGCCTGGGCAACATAGTGAGACTTCATCTCTATTTTTAATACAATAAGGAAAATAAAGACAAAATAAAGAAAAAGAGCATCTCAAATCCAATCCCCTCACTTCCTCAATATAGGCCAAAGTCATTTACTATGGGACTTCACCAGGTCACATGGGTAACAGGTAGTCAGTCCTGGACGGTGTCCAAAGCCCCTGAATTCCAATCCCACCTCTTTCATGAAACAATTCCAATCAGACACTAACTCCCCTTCTTCCCCCCTGCCAGCCCCGGCAACCACCACTATACTGTTTTATACTTAGCGTGTCTTTGGAGTTCCATATGTTATTGGTTATCTAAAGATGATCACTGCAAAAATAAAATATAGAACTCCAAAGGTACTCAATATAATTCCATCTTTGCTGCTGATTCACAAGTCACGCGTGAACCTCCATTAATGTCCATTAAATTCTAGACACCGAAGGCACAGGACATTAAACTGAATCTATCTGCCCTGTAGTCATAGTCCGACGTTTTCCAAAAATTCTTCTTTTCAATTTACCGTCAAATTCTTTTATATAACAGTGGAATACTACCGGGGGTGCATATCAAGCGTACATCTCAGGTAAGCAGAAGTCCGCAGCCCAGATAGATGCCACTCCAAATAAAACACAGCTCCTTCAGCTGGTGGGTCTTGCCCGGGACTATTTTTACAATAACTGAAAATCTGCTTTACTTGGTATACCTGAGACTATTTTTCAGGTCACACTGATTTGTCCTCATTTCTGAGATAAGAAATAATTTCACTAAATTTATTTATTTTATTGAGTTGGGGTCTCACTCCGTCACCCAGGTTAGGGTGCAGTGACACAATCACGGCCCATCACAGTCTCAACCTCCTGGGCTCAAGTGATCCTTCTGCCTCAGCCTTCCAAGTAGCTGGGACTATAGGCATGCCACTGCACCCAGCTATTTTATTATTATTATTTTTTGTAGAGATGGGGGTCTCACTATGTTGCTCAGGCTGGTCTCAAACTTCTGGGCTCAAGCAACCCAATTTCATTAAATTTAAAACACAGGGCACCTGACAAAGTATAGCATTTCTTACAGTATCTTCTTAAGCCTTAAATTAAGATTAAGTGTGGAGCAAAATTTTCCACACGATTACATCAAGAATATGAAGCGTAGTTTATGGGCCCAAGGGACAGGCTGAAAGAGTTTCAAGGAACTATTTTCATTTTTCTACTTCTGCCATTTACTCTCCTGAGGGCCCCTGCAGCTTCTGACACACCATGGTCTTGTGTTTCTGTTACAGCTCCCTGAGTGCTCCTAGAACATAATAAATCAACTAGGTGCAAGTTTCTCCCCTGTCAGAGTTCCCATCTAGTAACTCTATTGTTAGACCGTGACCATGTGGAGAACAGAAATCAGGGCTTCTTTTTTTTTTTAACCCACAGCTCTCAGGATAAAAACTGAAAACAAAACAAAACAAAACAAAAATATGGAATTGAATTGTCTGAACCCAGCACAGTGAAAGAAACGCACATGTACCAAACAAGAAAATGTAGTAAACTAGCATGTATTAAACACTTTTAAAGACTAAATTCTACAAAAGTTTGAGAGGAAGTGTTCACACAGTTCCTTCTCTCAAGAGTTTATAATTAGGTTGAGAAAAAAATGTAAACAATATAAAGTAACAAGGGAAGATACAAGGAAGAGAAAGAGACATCGATGTAGGGAGGAACAGAGGGACAGCAGAACAGATGGACGGGTGGGTAGGTAGATAGATCAACAGATAGATAGATAGATGGTAAATAGATAGAGATCTTAACTGTAAGACCTTCCAGATGGCTGGGCACAGTGGCTCACGCCTGCAATGCCAGCACTCTGGGAGGTCAAGGCAGAAGGATTACTTGAGCCCAGGAGTTCAGCACCAGCCTGGACAACATAAGGAGACCTCAGATCTCCAAAAAATAAAAAAATTAACCAGGTGCGGTGGCATGTGCCCGTAGTCCCAGCAACTCAGGAGGCTGGGCTCAAGATGTCAAGGCTGCGGTGAGCCGTGATTGTGTCACTGCACTCCAGCCTGGGCAACTGAGTGAGACCCCAACCCTTTCTCTTTCTCTCTCTCTCTCTCAAACACACACACACAAATAAATCAGAAGATTTGCAAAAGTAAAAAAAACTTCAGAAGACAAATAAATCAAAAAGATCTGCGAAAGTTAGAAAACCACTGCACAGGTAGTAACATAGTCATCAATGGACACCCCTAAAAAACAAGTGAGAACTCTGAAATGGCAGAGATTCATGAAAATGTGTCACGAAAGGAAGGACATAAAACAGCTGGCTCAGTTTTTCCCAGTGCCCAGTTCTTAAAAATCCAACATGCTTTCCGTGCTTCTATTTAAGTAATAACTTTGTTTTGGGATGTCAACTGGAAAGTAAGGGCAAAAAAAAAAGTCTTCCTGTGACATAATGTAATTTCTTCATTATTTTTTCCTACAGAGGCAAAGCAGATGTAAGAGTAGTTTGAGGCAGGGAGTGTCTTAATTAGCTACTCAAGGGACCCAAGGTTCTGGCGTGACTCATGTGAGACACTTAAGATCAAGCCACCCAGAGGATGTCCTGAATTACCCAAGTGTCATCTGGAAATGTAACTGGGGAACGTTTGGGACGGCGTTTGCCAGAACTCAGCCTCGACGCCGCTTCCTAGAAGATTAGCTTTTCGCTGTTTTATTCTGGTCTCACAATTCTTCAGGAAACATTACAAGTCATTTTGGAGGTGGAAGAAAACCTTCGAAATCATCTAACTGTGGTCCCCCTTGTTTCCCAGGGAGACAGTCGGCCGACTCCAGGTCCAAAATCTATACGGAGCCTTAATGTGAAAACAATATAGCCCATGTGGTAGCCACACGAAACAGAAGACAAGGGCACCGCCCTGACAACTGGACTTACCACCTGGGGAAAAATTGCACCCCTCTAGATGGAAAATGGCATCGGTTCTGAATTGCCTATTTGTGGTAATGCCTTCCATTTAGTAGTGTTCCATTTAGAGAAGAAGCCGCATTAAGGGCAATTATCATCTTTCAATAGGAAAAAAAACCCCCATTCTTCACAGCCCCTGAAAAGGCCACACCCATGATAGTCAGAGCTGGGGACAGGGACACAAATAAGTATGTAACTAGCCCTCTGCAAGGTGGTGATGCTCAGAGTCATGCTACCTGGTGTCTTTTCTCATTTTCTGTCTTCTTGATGCTCTGGCATTTGGGACTTTTCTCCTGAAGAGACTGCCCCTCCCACGACTGCCTCATTCCTAGAGACAGCAGATGACTCCCCTGAGAGTGCAGCTTCGATGTGCAAACCACCCATCCAGAACCCACACCCCCAAACCATCTCCTGTATCAAACTCACACACCAAGCCAATACCCTGCCTTCCCCAATCACTCCAGGGCCAAGTACCAGACAAGGGACCACCCCGGAGCAGCGGTCCCCAGCCCTTTTGGCATCAGAGACTAGTTTCATGGAGGACAATTTTTCCACGGACTGTGGGGAGGTGGGGGGGAGGGAGGGAGGAGGGAGGGTTTGGGGATGATTCACGCGCATGACATCTATTATGCAGATCAGCAGCAGCATTAGATTCTCCTAAGGAGTGTGCAACCTAGATTCCTCGCATGTGCAGCTCAAATAGGGCTCGTGATCCATTGAGAATCTAATGCCACCCTGGCCTGACAGAAGACGGAGCTCAGGTGGTCAAGCCAGTGATAGGGAGCGGTTGTAAGTACAGATGAATCTTCACTTGCTTGCCCGTCACTCACTTTCTGCTACGCGGCCCGGTTCCTAACAGGCCCAGGGGCTGGAGACCCCTGCCCTAGAGCCCAGAGCCTGTAGAAATGATTCAAAGTAGCCAATCCTAAACCCGCTCAACCTGCGACCCTGCCTTGCGCATTTCTTCCCCTGAAAAACCCCCAATATAGGCTCTGGGCCATATCCTACCCTCTGCCCTTCTGCTCCGGACCTACACTGGTGCTTTCTGTAGGGCCCTGCAAGGTATGCTTGAGGCTCTTGCTTCTAGGGACCCAGGAGTATGAACTTCTTCCTTCGTGACAGTCATTTCTGTGTCTGTGTGTCTCACCACGCCTGACTGAAACATCCTGGGTACAAACTTTAGGAGCGCGGCTACAAAGCAGCCAAGGGGGAGGTTAAATAATAGCTGTGAATCGCCTTAGGAAAACCAGGACCCGTTGAGCACCATGGAAACCCAGAGACAAGGACACCCCTGCTTTCCAAACTGTAAATATTTTGTGTGTGAGTGATGCCGGAGAGCGGCACAAAAAGGGTATCAAATTAATTCAGAATAAAGCCTAGCAAAGCCCCATGGTCCTGGCAATCGTAGGGGTGGACCAGCTGTTGCCATCCACATTCTAGTCTTTAATTAAAGTGTGGAACATTCCGAGAACTGCAGCTAGAGTGAGATGGCTACAGCAGAGACAATAAAGCACACACAGGGAAACTGAGTCCGACAGAGGCCATCTCACACTGGACCTTACGTGTCCTAGGAGTTTATCCCAAAGGTCGTATGGTGTCGTTGAAGAAGACATTCATGCAAGAGAGGGACGTGCTAGGTCTACTGCTGAAAAGGTCATCCTGGTACCAACTGGTTGATACATACGGTTTATGTTAAAAATATATATATAATACTTGGCCAGGCATGATGGCTCACGTCTGTAAACCCAGCACTTTGGGAGGCCAAGGCAGGAGGATTGCTAGCGGCCAGGAGTTTGAGACACACCTGGGAAATATAGTGAGACCTCATCTCTACAAAAAATTTAAAAATTAGCCAGGCATGGTGGTGTTCACCTGTATTCCCAGCTATCTGAGAGGATTTAGTGGGAGGATCACTTGAGCTCAGATGGCTGAGGCTGCAGTGAGCTAGGAAGGTGCTGCTGCACTCCAGCCTGTGTGACAGAGTGAGACCCTGTCTCTAAAAAAAAGAAAGGAAAAAAGGAAAGAAAGATGGGCAAAAGTCCTGAAGAAAGCAATTCACAGAACAACTCTGAATGGCTAACAGATATACTTTAACATGTCCAAATCTTTAAGTAGTCACAGAAATGTAAGTTAAAAGAACAATGAGAGATCACTTCAGATGTAAGAGACTGGTAAACCAAAAAGAGTAACTGTATTGCTTGCAGAAATGTATTCATTATTGCTGATAGGAATGAAATGAACACAGTGTCCAGAGCAACAGTATTCACAATCAAAATTTGATTAATTTTGATAGCATTGATCAAAATTTGAAAATCGATATGCACTTTGAACTAGCAATTCCCCTGCTGAATTAAAAGCACCCCCATAATAGAATAAACAAATGAGGTTTTTTGCACCAAAAGAAAAAACTGGGAACAGGCCAGGCATGGCAGCTCAGCACTTTGGGAGGCAAAAGCAGGAGAATTGCTTGAGCCTAGGAATTCCAGACCAGCCTGGGCAACATAGTGAGACCTCGTTTCTAAAAAACAATATTTGCTAAGCATAATGGTGTGTACCTGCAGTCCCAGCTACTCAGGAGACTGAGGTGGGAGGATCGCCTGAGCACTGCACTCCAGCCTGGGTGACAGAGCAAGACACCTGACTCAAAAAAAAAAGAAAAAAGAAAAAAGGTAACAAATTGAGAGCTCAGCAAGAGTAGAATGCTTAATAAATTACAGTGTGTCAACAACATGGAATGTTATTCACCATTTTAAAAAATAGGTAGAGCTATGCCAGGTGAGTTATTACTGAGTGAAAATAATAAGGAGTAGAAAAATGCATATAATTAGAAAGTCAGTCTGCTGTATTAGTTGAGTGTTGACTCAGGATTGTTGGGGCTTGAGTCCTGGCCCTATTCCCTCTTCCCAATTTTGTCATCCCGGGAAAGTCGCTCATATCTGTCTGAGCCTGTTATTTCATCTGCAAAATGCCTCAAAAAATTGTTACAAGAATAATTGAGTCATCATGCATAAAGCCCCTAATACAACATCTGTAATGCAGTGAGCACAGCTATCATTCAATGATCCCATTGTTGGAAAGCCATCATCAGGAATCTCATACATGCAAATGTTCATAATCTCTTACCTCTTCTCTGGCTGCATTATTTTTCTCAGTGGCACCTGTCATCCTCTAAGTTATACTTACATTGATTTCTCTACTTTGTCTTTTTTTGTCTATTTCTGGCCCCTTTAGAATTTAAGCTCTCTGAAAGATGGGGTACTTTGTTCTGTTACTGCTGTATTCCCAATACCTAGAAGTGCTGGTGGGTGGCAGGCACTCAAAAAAATATTTGTCGAATGAGTGAATGAATGAATGAATGAATGAATATGCATTGTCGGGAGATTATTCTCCATGAGTCTCAATATTTCCGCACATTTTGTGAACAGTGGCACTAGACGCCTTTGCTCTGAACCATCTTTTCAAGGATGTTTGTACAGTGAACAGTCTTGGAAGACAGGCGGTGTCTCCCTCAGGGAACAAGGAGCATGAGTTGACTTCATGTCCAGAATAACAGAGAGAATGTTTCCCTCCAGAGACAAAGGTCAGGCAGCTTAGTGCCTATCATTAAAGAGTCAAGTTCCCTAAGTTGAGGGTTCCTCTCAGGCAATGCAACCAGCTGCACGAGCAGGTGTTATCTGGCCTCTCTGTGTCACCAGATGGGCATGGGGCTTGAGGAATGTACACGTGCTGATGTCTAACTATGGCTATTACTGTGAGTCATAAATTGTCCTTTGTCTCTGACCCAGGAGTCTCCTGTTTTCTGCTAGCCTCCATGAAATGGCAACAAGCTAACGTATTCGCATGTAAGTAGGGTAAAGCCTCAGACCCTTCACAATCCTGGACATGCCTACGTACACACACGTTTCTATAGGATTATGTGACCATGGAGGAAACATGAAAGAAAGAACACTAGGCTAAAAAAACTGGGGGAGGCAGGATTGTGAGGATCAGGAGCAGGAAGGGGGTAGAGAAAACCAAGCAAAAATTAGAAAGAATAAAGGGTCCCAGTTCAAATAAAGATGGAAAATATTGTGACATTGGTCATGACTAGAAATCTGAATGAACTCAAACACCAGCCAGAGGCAGGCGGGCTTGGATAAATGCCTCACCAGGGATTAAAGGCATGTCCCCACATTTTGATATTTCGCTAAATGCACAGCAGTAGGAAAGAACTGAGATTCTTTCTTTCTTTCTTTCTTTTTTTGAGTCGGAGTCTTTGTCGCCTAGGCTGGAATGCAGTAGCACGCTCACGGCCACCACAGCCTCGACCTGCTGGGCTCAGGTGGTCCCTCCGCCTCAGCCTTCCAAGTAACTAGAAGACCACAGGTGTGTACCACCACACCCAGCTAATTTTTTTGATTTATTGTAGAGACAAGTTCTTGCAAGTTGCCCAGGCTGGTCTCGCACCCCTGAGCTCAGACAATTCTCTCGTCTCTGCTTCCCAAAGTGCTGGGATTATAGGCATGAGCGACTGCACCTGGCTTCCAGATTGTTTCAAACAAGCTCTTAGAGTCTCTGAACATTTACTCAAGTTCCAATCCATTTGCCTCCAACACTCATTGAGAGCCTGCCCAACTCTCATCACGTGACACTTTAATTTACAAATATGCATTCTTTGGTTGCTTCCGTTACTTACTTTGCAGCAAAGCTTTTATTTCCTGGGTAAGGATGTCATAAAAATAAATAAAAGTTATATTTAGCTTTTTTTTGTTGTTAAGTCTTCAAAACTCCATGCTTTGTGTTTATAGTCCTACCAAAATAATCTGGTCACTTTACAAAAACAAAAAATCCACTTAAAGAAAGTCTTAGGGCCGGGCACGGTGGCTCATGTCTGTAATCTTAGCACTTTGAGAGGCTGAAACAGGATGATCACTTAAGCGCAGGAATTCAAGACCAGCCTGGGCAATACAGCGAGACCTCAGTGCAACAAAAAATCAAATAATTAGCCGGGAGTGGTGGTACATGCCTGTAGTCCCAGCTACTTAGGAGGCTGAGGTTGGAAGGATCGCCTGAGCCCAGGAGGCAGAGGCTATGGTGAGCCATGATCATGCCACTGTACTCCAGCCTGGGTGACACATTAAGACCCTGACTCAAAAAAAAAAAAATCAGCAACACTGTTTCATGTTAGAATTCTTCTACAAACAACTTTTTAAGCTTCGGGGGACCTGCAAGCTTTAGGGTACCTGGCTCTAAGTCAATAGAAGCGTGAAGGAATAGACTCTTGGGATGAACCATGAAAACACATACCAGTCTCTGTAGCAGCCTGGCTTGCCGTGGCACCCTGGGTCCAACCTGTAAAAAGAGAAGAGACACAAAATATGATTGTGCGGTCATTCTTAAATAAGTTAAATGAGGGGGCTAAACATTGACTCAAATTCATCAAAAGGGCTATCCATCTTGAAAAGCAGCTTTGACGTTTTATCAGTGACAGAGTTTGAAGGGTTGTTCCCTCCAAATCTCATGCTGAAATGTGATTCCCCAGACCAGGCGCACTTTGGGAGGCCGTGGTGGGAGAATCCCAGCATTCTGAGAGGCCATGGTGAGAGGATCGCTTGAGTCCAAGAGTTCGAGACCAGCCCAGACAACATAACAAGATCTCATCTCTACAAAAATAAAAATTAAAAAATTAGCCAGTTGTGATGGCCTGTGCCTGTAGTCCCAGCTACTCGGGAGACTGAGGCTGGAGGATTGCTTGAGTCTGGAAATTCAAGGCTGTGAAGAGAAGTGACTGTGCCACTGCACTTCAGCCTGGGCAACAGAGTGAAAGCCTGACTCAAAAATCAGTGAGTAAATAAATAAGCATTTCACATTCCCACCAGGACACACGGCTTTTCTAAATTCTACTTCTAGAAAAGTATCACAGGGGTGAAAAGATCAGTAGAAAAAAACGAATGTACAAGAAAACTATTTACAACATATGTTCATAATTAAAAACAGCCTAAACTATGCTGAAGGTATGGTTCAGTTAAATAAATTATGATACTTCGGTTAATTATGACACAGCTACTGAAAACAATGATGTGCATCTATATTCACTGACACCCACCAATGTTCATCTCACTAGACTTCAGTGTGGTTCCCCAAACATTTTTCTAGCTCTCTGCCAGGATTCCCGCCTGTAGGAGGGTGGGCTTGTGTGACAAACTTTAGCTGATAAGTTATGAATGTATGTAACGTCGGTCACTTCTGGGTCAAGTGCCAAATTACAGATGTTCGATCCTCCAAAACTCTTTCCCTCCAGCACAGAATCAGCAATTTTGGGGGGGTTCAAGGTCACAGCTCTTCAGGTTCACGGTGACCTGAGGTACATTTTGCTCCCCTGCAGACCCAAGGCAAACAAGTTGTACAAGCAAGAAAGAAATGTTATTTATGTATTCATGTATTTATTTATTCATAAGTTGAAGTCTTACTCCGTCACCCACCCAGGCTGGAGTGTAGTGGCATGATCATGGTTACCGTAACCTTGACCTCCTGAGCTGAGGCGATCCTTCCACCTCAGCCTCCCAAGTAGCTGGGACTACAGGCATGTGCCACCATGCCTGGCTAATTCTTTTTTTTTTGTAGAGACAAGGTCTTGCTATGTTGCCCAGGCTGGTCTCAAACTCCTGGGCTCAAGCAATCTTTCTGCCTCGGCCTCCCAAAGTGCTGGGATTACAGGCATGAGCCACTGAATCCGGTGAATGTCTGTAATTTGTGACACTGAGAGTCAGGAGTTGGTTGGTACCACAGCATAACCAAGCCTATCCTGACAGGCATATTCATGACACAGTTTTGAGTGAATAAATCAGGTAACAAAACACCATACTTAACGTGATCCCATTTTGGTAAGTATAAGAGGTTTGATGTGTAAGCATGTGCACCAATATGCTCATTAATGGCCGCTGCCTTTGGGTATTTGAAATCTTTTTCTTTAAACTTTTCTGTGCTACATTCTTCACAAATTGGCATGTCTTAATTCCATAGTTAAAAAAAAAAAACAGCAGCAACAACAACAAAGATGTTTCCATTTGGGAAACTGAAAGTATAACAGAAACTGTTTTGAGTCCGTCCTCTCCCTTATCCTCCCCTCGCCCCCGAAAATATATTATTGTAAATTACCATCCTAAGCCATTATAGAACCTCTTATTCAATAAAACATGGAACATAAAGAAATGTACAGGCTGACACCACCCTGACTCCAAATGAGAACCAAACAATTCCCAGGAGGATGTTGGTTTCAGAACTGTAAAATGAGGTAAGAGGTACGAGAGACCATCAGAGCCAGGTCACAATAAGGACCCAGGCGAGTGCTTCACCAGCTCTGAAGGTCACCTCAGGCCTCTCCCTCCCTAAAATTGTGGAATAGTCTGGGGACCACTTAAAATAACTACAGTCAGAAGGAAAGCCCAGCCCCTCTCAGTTATTACGTTTCCTGATTGACCTAAAGTATTTTCTTTGAAGTTTCTCTCTTTGTAAAATAGATTTTCCGACAAAAATAAGCATGCTTCAAGGAGAACAAAAGAAGTTGGTTTTTTGTTTTTGAGATGACTATCTGACATCTCAGGGGATCATTATGGCTACACTTCAATCCAAGTTTAAACCCGGCTTGACCCAGCATCAAAACAACCCGGCACACACAGAATCCTGGTGCCAGCTGGGATTGGACGTGGAAATGGCACTCATGTCATCATGGTTCTTAGCTAGGAATTCCTGATCCTTTTTATTGAGTGTTTTCTCATTGCCTTATAAGAAACTAAGCGAAGGCTTGGGGACAGAGACATAACTGACTTCCTGCCTCACGGTAAGAACTACCATAAATAGTCATCCTAGAGCTTGGGGTCCCAAGTCACAGACTCAGGGATGGTGCACGAGGATTATTTGGTCTTCCCAATTGAGCTGTTCCTCCAGTACTGGAACAGAAGCTGTCCAGACCATGATGGTTATTAAGAAAAATATAAGCCTCATCTTGGCCATCAAGGACCATACTATCTAACTTTCAAAAATTACATATACTCATGAAAGTGTAGCAGACGTGCTGAGTTTTATAAATTACAAAAGAAACAGACCAAAGAAATCACTATATTCCTGAGTGACCATGAAAAGCCGATGATGGAAACATAGCTAGACTCAGCTGTGTAGACGTGTGTGGGAGTGGGACGAGAGCGAATAAAGTAAGAGAACCACGTTCAATACAGAAACTGTGCTTAGAAATAATCAGCTTCTGAATCATTTAAGAAAATCAAATGATTAAATTTATAAGTACAGATAAGAGCAGCCATTCACCATTGCCTTACTAGACCCTTGTGTCGTCATGTGCTCTTTGAGCTATGGCTGCCACTATGTTTCCTGAGCTCTGGTCCCCTCTCCTGCCTTGGAGAGGTGAATCCTGTCTGTCTCTCTTTCTCTCTCACTTACTTTCTAAATAAATATTTTCTATATTTTCTAATCTAAAAAATCTATCTGTACTTGTACATTTCATCATTTGATTTTCTTAAATGATTTAGAGGTCTAACAGGGTAGACCTACACCTTTGATTTGCAAAACCTTTCTAAACTTTTGCGCTGACATTTAGCGCTTACCAGATACTGTTGTAAGCTTTTTGCATATACCGACTTATGCCATTCTCATAACAATCCCACAAAGTCACTAACTATTCTGATTTCTTCTTTCCAGATGACCAAACAGACACTGATGTGTTGAGTATCTTTCACAAAGTCACACAGCTAGTAAGTGTCAGAGCTCTTATTAGTTTATATATTAAACTTATCAATATAATATTATCAACGAAGATCTCCAGTACTCTTGACTAGCTTAAATTATTTAATAACTTTCACTTAAAATTAAAAACTAATATGTCAGATTCTTTGAAACATTATGAAATACCATAAATAACAAACACGCAGATTATTTTGAACTTAACACAATGTTTTAATACTAAGGATTGAATCTGATGTTTGTAATTAGTAGCCCAGCGAAAGAGAGAGAAGCGTTACCAACTCAGACATGCTGAGGTTATCAATCTATAAACTCCGGGCCATAGCACAGCTACTTCTCAGAGATTAGAGCCTAAAACCTGGGATCCGGGAGCAAAAAGCTTCCAAATGTTTCTTCGAGAACCACAGTGGGAATGTAGGGACAATTACTTTAATACTGTCCATGGGGCTATTCGATTGAAATTATCATCTATTTCTGAAATTGGGATCTACTTTTGGTGTGTGAGTGTCTGTGTTTTCAAGGAATGCATTTTTGGATTCATACATTTTCTTTATTGTCTAATTTAATTCTGTATTCTTTGCATGTTTTTCCCCCCCCAAAACAACTCTTCAATAGTGGATAATAAACAGTGAAGCTGAGATGTTGAAAAAAAGAGAAAGAAAGAACAGGCTTCATAGGACTGCCGCTGCCTCCTTGCCTCGAATGGACCAAGGAACACTTGCTCCCAGGAAGCAGAAGGGCAGGGAACGGCTTCCTTTGCACAAGTGCATAGCCATAACGCTATCAGAGAGGGGCCATTTAGAACCTCTGCAACTTCGCCATTAACAATTAGTGCAACTACAGCTGGAAAAGGAAACTGCAGGCGCCGCTTAAATGCTTATAATTGGAATTGTAGGGGTTCTGTTTTTTCCCTGGATCTATCACTGCATTGAATCATGATTGAGAAATAAAAAAGAAATGTCCTTAAACCATTCCAATAGCTCGTCAGTGGACGAGGATGGGAAACAGTAGAAGAAAAAAAATCTTTTTTTGAGTCTGAGTTTCACACTGTCCCCCAGACTGGAGTGCAGTGGCACCATCATGGCTCACCGCAGCCTCGACCTCCTGGGCTCAAGCTATCCTTCCACCTCAGCCTCCCAAGTAGCTGGGACGACAGGCATGTGACATCACACAGGCTAATTTTTTTATTTATTGTAGAGACAAGGTCTTGCCAAGTTGTCCAGGCTGGTCTCTGAAAGGACAGACCGAGAGTGGGAAGGCATTTTTCATCTTGTTCTTAAACCCTGACACAATGATGAGGACATAGAAGCTGTGTTTTTGGAGAAATGCACACTTTAGGTATCATTAATTTTACCGATTTTGTCTTTTCAGAAACAGACTTCCAGGTATCCGAGGTATCTCATAGTGGCAGTCAAGCTTGCCTATAGTAAAGGGAATTTACAAGGCCTAAGACATCATGCATTGGGCAAGGACTGTAAAATCATGAAACTTGTAATTACAAAAGTTATAACCACTCAGAGGGAGAGCAGGTGGGGATTCGATCTTCCAGTAAGTTGGGCACTATCCACAGGGAAGCCAAGGATCCCCTGAAGCTGCCCACTGGGAATGCCTAGGAGATAAGGGGAGGTGCACCCTCCATTAGGTCTAAGGAATGTCGTTTGGGAAGGAGAATTGGAATCCTTGTCACACCCTTCTTTAGGGGCTGTGATAATGTGGGGGGACATTAGTGGCTCTCT
>CAUYQG010147040.1:0-13199 GCA_963574415.1 Tarsius wallacei | reverse complement strand
GCTTAGACTTGATAAGTGGCTTTGGTAAAGTCTTTAAAATCAACCTTCAAAAAATTAGTAACATTTCTATACACCAACAATGTTCAGGCTCTTTTTTGCCTCCATGTGAATTTAAGAATTGTTTTTTCTAATTCTGCCCAAAAAGACTCTGGTAGTTTGGTACATGTTGTACTGAATTTGTACACTGCTTTGGGCAGTATGAACATTTTAACAATACTTATTTTTTTTCAATCCATGAGCAATGAGTGTTTTTCTATTTGTTT
Organism: Tarsius wallacei; assembly: GCA_963574415.1. Classification (NCBI taxonomy): domain Eukaryota; kingdom Metazoa; phylum Chordata; class Mammalia; order Primates; family Tarsiidae; genus Tarsius; species Tarsius wallacei. Next base: position 12,936 of record CAUYQG010147040.1, on the reverse strand, counting down.
ATGTCATCCTTGATTTCTTTCAGCAGTGTTTTGTAGTTCTTATCATATAGATCTTTCATCTTTTTGGTTAGATGCATTCCAGGTATTTTATATATTTGTGACTATTGTAAATGAGATTGTATTCTTAATTTGGTTCTCAGCCTGAACATTGTTGGTGTATAGAAATGTTACTAATTTTTTGAAGGTTGATTTTAAAGACTTTACCAAAGCCACTTATCAAGTCTAAGCATCTTTTTGTGGAATCTTTAGGGCTTTCTAGATATAGAATCATGTCATCTGTGAAGAGAGATAATTTGACTTCCTCTTTTCCTATTTAGATACCTTTTATTTAGTTTTCTTGCCTGATTGCTCTGGTTAAGACTTTCACTACTATGTTAAATAGAAGTGTGAGAGTGGACATCCTTGTCTTGCTTCTGTTCTTAGGGGGAACACTTCCAACTTCTAGCTGTTCAGTATGATGTTGGTTGTGGGTTTGTCATAGGTGGTTTTATTATTATTAAATATGTTCCTTTGATACCCAGATGGTTGCAGGGTTTTATCATGAAGAGATATTGGATTTTTAGCAAAGTTCTCCTCTGCATCTACTGAGATAATCACATAGTTTTTGTTTTTAATTCTCTTTATGTTGTGAATCATGTTTCCTGACTTGCAGATGAAGAACCAACTTTACATACCAGGAATAAACACCACCTGTTCATGGTGAATGAACTTTTTTATGTGCTGTTGTCTGTGGTTTGCTAGTCTTTTGTCGGAAATTGTTGTGTCTATGTTCATCAGAGATATAGTTTTCTTTCTTTGTTGTGTCTTTGTCAGATTTTAATATAAGGATGATATTGGCTTCATGGAATGAGTTAGAGAAGAGTCCTTTTTCCTCCGTTTTTTGGAATAGTTTCAGTAGGATTGGTACTAGCTCTTTCTTGTACATCTGGTAGAATTTGACTGTGAATCTGTCTGATCCAGGACTTTTTTTGGTTGGTAGTTTTTGTTTTGTTTTGTTTTGTTACTTATTCAATTTCATGACTCATTGGTCTGTTCAGGGTTTCAATTTAATTCTCCTTGGGAAAGTGTGTGTTTCCAGAAATTTATCCATTTTCTTTCAATTTTGTAGTCTGCATGCATATAGTTGCTTATAGTAATCTCTGAAAATCTTTTGTGTTGCTCTGGGATCAAATGTAATGTCACCTTTTTGTTTCTGAATGTATTTATTTGGATTTTTATCATTTTTTAATTGTTAATCTGATCAATGTTCTATCAATCTTTTTTCTCCTTTCAAATAACAAATGTTTTATTTCGTTGACTCTTTATGTGTTGTTGGGGGTTTTTTGTTTGTTTTCTTCTACTCTGATTTTGGTTATTTATTTTCTTCTGCTATCTTTGGATTTAGTTTTTACTTCTTTTTCTAGTTCCTGTAAGTGAGGCATTAGGTTGTTTAGTTGATATTTTTCTATCTTCTTGATGTTGGCATTTAGTACTATACATTTTCCTCTTAGCACTGATTTTGTGGCATCCCAGAGGTTTTGGTAAGCTGTGTCTTTATTGTCTTTATTTTCATTTGTTTCAAATAGTTTATTTACTTCTATCTTGATTTCAGTGTTTACTCAAAAATCATTCAGAAACAAGTTGTTTTCATGTAGTTTTCATGTGTGGTTTTGAGGGTTCCCCTTGGTATTTATTTCTATTTTTATTCCATTGTGTTCAGAGAAAGTGCTTGATATGCTTTTGATTTTTTGGAATTAGTTAAGACTTGACTTATAATCAAGCATGCAGTCAATCTCAAAACACATTCTATATACAGATGAGAAGAATGTATCATCTGTGGTTGTTGGTTGAAGTATTCTGTAGATGTCTACTAGATAACAATTGGTCAAGTGTCTAATTTAAGTCTAAGATTTCTTTGTTAGTCTTCTGCCTTAATGACATGTCTGAAGCCGTTAGTGGGGTTTTGACAGTCCCCTTATTTTCATATGGCTGTCTAAGAATTTTCCTAGATCTAGCGGTAATTGTTTTATAAATCTGAGTACCCAAATGTTCACTATGTATATATGTAGGATAGTTAAGGCTTCTTGTTGAAATTGAACCCTTTATCATTATGCAATGCCATTCAATGTCTTTGTTTCCTGTTGTTTCAAAGTCTGTTTTATCTGATACAAGAAGAGTGATCCCTTTTTATTTTCCATTTGCATGGTAGCTATGCATGCAGAGACACAAACGTTACTTGCTGTAGCCATGTATTTTTATTTGGCGTTGTGGTTCAGGCCCAAGTCCAGCAGATGGCACTGAAAAGAGGAAGAGCCGGCAGGTAAGCTCTGCTTTGTCCAACCTGGCCCTCGCCTGGGAGAAGGGGCAGAGGTGCCAAAAAGAATGAGAAAAGGACCCTCCCCTTGCCAGCATTTGGAGGGCATGGAGCCACTCCTGGGCTCCAGCACGAAGAGCCACCACCACGTGTACAACTGTGCTCAGGGGAGGCTGGCAGGGCATGAGAGATGCCCCTCTCTCCAAGTCTGTTTTTGGCTTTCGGTGCTGCCTCCCTGAAAACCCGGCACCATGCACACATTATCTTTGTCCCTGAGCCAGCTGGTAGTTTTAAAATAGTACTTAACTAAAGCGAAATTACAACTGATGAAAGCTACATTGAAGATGTCCAGGCACTTAAAATCACAGACAAGTGTCATTCCTGGTGGAAGCATAGACATGGGCCTTGAAACTCCCAGACATGTCAGTGTCGCCGTACAGAGAACAATTAAGTGAAAGCACATGTCAGGCCTCACATCCTCCAAAAAGTTGGTTGGTTGGTTGGTTGGTTGGTTGGTTGGTTCCTTGGTTGGTTTATTGAGTCTCACTCTGCCGCCCAGGTTGAAATGCAGTGGCACAACCAAGGTCACCACAGCCTCGACCTTCTGGACTCAGGCAATCCAGAAGTTCAATTCCGGTTCAGTCTGGTCCCTTCTTAGTATGGCCATGACTTCTTTCAATCCTTGGATAGTTTTTGTGGCTTTTTTGTTTTGGATTTTCACTTGCTTTTGAATCTCATTGTTTTCGTTTGTTTGTTCATTTGTTGTTGTTGTTGTTGTTTTGAGATCCATATTCTGAAGTCTCTGTCATTTGGGATATGCCATCACGTCCAGCTAATTTTTTCCCTTTTTTTTTTTTAATTGTAGAGACAAGGTCTCGCCAAGTTGCCCTGGCTGGTCTCAAACCTGTGGGCGCAGGCAATCCTCTCCCCTCCACCTCCCAAAGTGCTAGGATTACAGGCATGAGCCACCGTGCCCAGACCCAAAAGGTATTAAGGGATCATTTCCATCCATGTGACAGGTATTCCCTGGTGAAATATTCAGTACAGATCACCCACAATCTCTCTTTAGGAGTGATTTCAGCAATTTGAAAAAATGAGACTAGAGCCTTCTACCTTCATGATGTAATGATTTGGAAGCAAAGTCTGGGACAGAATAGGATCAACCAAAACTTGTGTATGCACAGTCATTGTGTACAGACGCAATAAGCACAAATACACACAGGCCCCTTGGCTATTTCTTTTTTTTTTTTTTTGAGTTAGAGTCTCACTCTGTCGCCCAGACTGGGATGCAGTGGCCGCTCCTGGCCACCGCAGCCTCGACCTGCTGAGCTCCGGCAATCCTTCCGCCTCAGCCTTCCAAGTAGCCGGAACTACAAGTGCGCGCTACCACGCCCGGCTAATTTTTTGAATTATTGTAGAGATGAGGTCTCGCTTGCCCAGGCGGGTCTCAAACCCGCGGACTCAGGCAATCCACTCACCTCAGCCTCCCAAGGCGCGGGATTACAGGCTGAGCCACCGAGCCCAACCCCTTGGCTATTTCAAATCTCCATCCTCCTTCTGAGGACTGACAAACACTACCTACAGGGAAAGATTTGGACATGAATCCAAGGATTTCAGTAGCGAAGACAGCAGTCTGTTAAAGTCAGAGTATTGTCTATTTCAAAACAGCTAAAACAGAGGTCTTGAAATGTTCTCGACACACAGAAGTGATCAGTGCTCACGGTGTTTATATCCTAAATCCCCTAACTTGATCACTACACATTCTATGCATGCAACAAAAGACCACAGGTACCCCATAAATAGGTATACACTTTATGTTATCAATAAAAAATAAAAATAGATTTTAAGAAAATATTTTTCAGGAAAAGAAAAAGTCACCCACCCTTGGTGTTTCTCAACTCCTCGACCAGGCAGCAGGCTTCCTCTTGAACACGCTCCTCAATGCTTCTCTTACCCATCCCGAAATTCCGCAGGGTCATGAGAGAGAAACGCCGGATCTCCTTCCATCTCTTTCCGTTGCTGAAAAGGATTCCTAACAGGAGAGAAGCAGAAACTGGGGAGAAGATCCCAGGAGAGCAAGAGGAAGCTGACACTCGGCAGGCAAGCAGATGGACCAGGCTCTGCCCTGGAAACTCTTCAAGCCTGTGTGTGTAATCCCTACCCCCTCACACACACACACACACACACACACACACACACACACACACACACACACGTGTGGGCACGCACAGGCACACGCGCACTTACCAAGTCCTTTGTTAATTTTTTCAGCCACTGGGAAACTGCCTCGTCCAGAAAACATTTCTCCTAAGTCAATCAAGGCCTCCTTCACCGCTTCATATCCATGTAACACCACGATGGGCTTCGTGCCAAAATACAAAGTGAACACAGGGCCATAGACTCTTGAGATCTGATCGTAGAAAAAGAGATTCAGACAGCAACAAAATAAGTCAGCACACGTGGTCTACACGTTTGCATGAATCAGACTGATGGTATCACCCTATTGTTGATATCTTTACTCCGGCAAACGCAGCTTCAAATATTTCTGGATTTTATGCATATAAATATGATGGTGATTGTTTTAGCCACATGTCTAGAAGCCCTCCAGCATGCCATGCCATGGTTCTGACAATTCGTATGCAGATTGTTGCGCTCAGTTATCACATCAACACCTCAAGCTGTTTATTTCCCCTGTTTTAAAGACACAGCAGATTGAGTTCTAAAGAATTTCAATTTCATTTTTATTGTCCCCCCACTAATAAATAGAAAACCAAATCTGAACCCTCTTTTCTTGACCTCTGATGCCTGAGCAATTTATAAGTCTCTAATTTCCACATTTGAACCAAAACTCCACTGCTAGGATCACCTGCAAAGCTCTCCTTATAGGAATCCTGACGCAGTCCCCCTGTCACCAATGCTAGAAATCTATACTTTTTAAAATAGATTGCACATAGCCGGGCTCGGTGGCTCAGCCTATAATCCCGTGCCTTTGGGCGGCTGAGGTGAGTGGATTGCCTGAGCCCGCAGGATCGAGACCCCCCTGGGCAACAGGGTGAGACCTCATCTCTCCAAAAAATCAAAAAATCAGCCGGGCATGGTAGCACAAGCCTGGAATTCCAGCCACTCGGGAGGCTGAGGCAGAAGGATCGCCAGAGCCCAGCAGGTTGAGGCTGCGGTGGCCGGGAGCAGCCACTGCACTCCAGTCTGGGCGACAGAGTGAGACTCCCACTCAAAAAAAATAAAAATAAAAATAAAATAAAATAAAATAAAATAGATTGCACAGATTTCTACTGCACAGCCCACTGTGAGATCCACTGGTACTATCGCCCCAGGAAGAGAGTGGGCACAACAGAGACAGTGCCAGGATGAGCAGCATTTCATGGGAGAGCTTACGTGTTGTAAGACACATAACACGTGTTGTCGCAGACAGCAGCTCTGTACAGAGGCCAAAAGTATTCTGTTACCACCCAGTTGGCCCTGACTAACTAATCCTTTCTTTCATCCGTTTGTGTTTAACTCATAGATATTTCCTTGACAAGGAGGCATGATTGGCTTTTCTGGAAAAGTTTAATGGTCATGGCTCATCTAAACAAAATACACAGAGTATACAGCAGCTGGCTTCTTAAATAAAATCTTTAATCACAAAACATATGAACATTTACCTTCAAGAAGGAAATTCTGTTATTTGCAACAAGATGATTTCATTGGGAGAGCGTCGTGTTAAGTAAATAGGCAGGCACAAAGGGACAAATACTGTACAATCTCGCTGCTCTGTGGAATCTAAAAAAGTGGAACTCATAGAAGTTGAGATTGAAATTGTTACCAGAAGTGAGGGGAGCTTGCGGGGTGGACCTGGAAAGGAAAGACTTCGGATCATGGGTACAAAGTTGCAATTACATAAGACAAATAAATTCTGGTGTTCTATCAGACACCTAGTTGACTATTTTCAGCCGGGCTCGGTGGCTCAGCCTGTAATCCCGCGCCTTGGGAGGCTGAGGTGAATGGATTGCCTGAGCCCGCAGGTTCGAGACCCGCCTGCCCAACTTGGCAAGACCTCATCTCTACAATAAATCAAAAAATTAGCCGGGTGTGGTAGCGCACGCCTGTAGTTCCAGCTACTTGGAAGGCCGAGGTGGAAGGACCGCCGGAGCCCAGCAGGTCGAGGCTGCAGTGGCCAGGAGCGGCCACTGCACTCCAGTGTGGGTGACAGAGTGAGACTCCAACCCAAAAAATAAAATAAAATAAAATAACGTATGTTTCAAAATAGAGAAAAGAGAGATTTTTAAGTGTTCTCTCTAAAAAGAAATGGTAAACTGGGTGCAGTGACTCACACCTGTCATCCTAGCACTTTGAGAAGCAGAGGCAAGAGGATTGCCTGAGCCCGTGGGTCCAAGACCAGCCTGGGCAACTTGGTGAGACTTCGTCTCTACAAAAAATACAAAAAGTAACCGGGTGTGATGGCGCGTGCCTGTAGTTCCGGTTACTTGGAAGGCTGAGGCGGAAGGATCACCTGAGGCTGCAGTGGCCTTGAGCATGCCACTGCACTCCAACCTGGGTGACAGAGTGAGACTCCGACTCACAAAAAAAAAAAAGAGAAATGACAAGAGTTTGAGGTGCTGAGTATGCTAATTACCCTGACCTGCTCACTCCACAATAGTCATATGTATCAAAATCCAACCTTGTACCCCATAAGTACGTACGATTAGTATTTATCGATCAAAAGTAGAAGTTTAAAAAAAGTGGGGGTTAATACTCACCGCTTGTAAATCACTGGAGAGACACAGAGCGTACTTACACTGGTTAAGGATGTGCTGATGTTCCTAATGTCTATTTGCAGGATATTTCCAATAACTGGGAGGGGGGCAGGGCCAGGAGGGAGGGTCCCTCTCCCAGAGCTCTGTTTCCAGAGTGACAGGAGAAGCAGACAGGAAAGGCAGAGCACCAGGACCACAGACAGATCCATTGCAGCCTTCTCTTCTTGCCAAGACAACAGCGAGCTGGCACGCCAGGGTTTTTATAACACGCCCTGCCAATCCATGTATGACTGACACGCAAACAACCAATCCGCCACATTCCCTCTAATCTCTCTCACGAATGGACTTTGGTTTACTGAAAGATGAAGTGTTCTTTTTCCTCGCTGTCCTTTCCAGTGCTCCACCCCGGAGCTTCTGGTTTAACGAGTCTGGGAGAGATACTGCTTTGACTTTTTTGAACACCCCCAGTGTTTCCAATGGACAGCAAAATTTTTTTAAATGAAGCTAATTATTTCATTTAAAAAGCATTCAAAATTCTAGATTCTTTGATTGATGACCAGCTGAAAATTTTTGACTCTGAGGGCAATCTGTGTATTCCATCCATTGTCTGTAAAATCATGTTTATCCTGTATTGTTTCTCAACACTAGAATACTTCCTTTGAAAATGAAAGCCTTGCCAGGCGTGGTGGATCACACCTGTCATCCCAGCACTTTGGGAGGCTGAGGTGAAAGGATGACCTGAGTCCAGGGGTTCGAGACCAGCCTGGACAACATGGCAAGACATCGTTTCTGCAAAAAAAAAAAAAAAAAAAAATTAGCTGAGCAGGGTGGCGCATGCCTGTGGTTCCAGCTACTTGGAAGGCTGAGGTAGAAGGATCTCCTGAGGCTGTGGTAGCTGTGAGCTTTCCACCACACTCCAGCCTGGATAACAGAGTGAGACTCAGACTCAGACTCAAAAAAAAAAAGATAAAAAATAAAAAGTATTCAAAATCCTGGATTCTCTGATTGATAATCAGTTGAAAATTTTTGACTTTGAAGGCAATCTGTGTATTCCTTTCATTGTCTATAAAATAATATTCATCCTATACTACTTTCTCAACACTAGAATAGTTCCCTTAAAAACGAAAGTCTTGAAATATTTCGGTGTAGTGTAATAACATTAAACCTGCCTAAACTTGAATGAGCTTACATAATGCGTACATCTTGATTGAATACGTATCAAGTAATTAGGTAAGTAGATATACACATTTTACCACTACGCCCCCCTAAACACCAGTGGAAGACAGAAAAAAATTTTTTTCAAAGAAAAAGGAAAGAGACTCTGGGAGAACTGGTGACATGACCAATGTCCCTCAGCTCCTGGGTGGCAGAACCGGGGTCTGAACTGAGATTTTCTGAAACCCACTGGGGTGCATTATCACTTACACCAACAATCACCTCAGGAGCAATTTTTGCAAAATAAAACAAAACCTGGCCAGATGCAGTGGCTCACACCTATCATCCCAGCACTGGGAGGCAGAGGCGAGAGGATTGCCTGAGAACAGAGATTCGAGACCAGGCTGGACAACTTGGCAAGAACTCATCTCTACAGTAAATTAAAGAATTAGCCAGGCGTGCTGGAGCACACCTGTGGTCCCAGCTGCTTGGAAGGCTGAGGAGGAAGGATCACCGGAGCCTAGTAGGTCGAGGCTGCGGTGGCCGGGAGCCTGGGCGACAGAGTGAGACTCTGATTCAAAAAAAAAAATTTAAAAAACCTAAAACATTAGTTACTCGGAATGTACACCACACTGTTCACAAAACATCAGGGCCATATGTTCTCAAGAGAAGAAGTGAAAAGATAGGATCTCGCCCCCTCCATCACTGAGGGAAGAGTCAATCTCAGAGACTTTAGTGGGAAGTTGAGAAGTGATGGACTCTCAATTTCCAGGGGCTTCCAGATACTTCTAAACACCTTCCATAGCTATGTTTTTTTTTAATGTTGAGTCCCTAAAATCTACTCTTTTAGCAAATTTTCAGCATACAGTACAATATTATTATTATTATTATTATTATTATTATTATTATTTAGTAGAGGTCTCACTCTGTCACCCAGGCTGGAGTGCAGCGGCACACTCACGACCACCGCAGCCTTGAACTGCTGGGTTCAGGTGATTCTTCTGCCTCAGCCTTTCAAGTAGCTGGAAATATAGGTGCGCCCCATCACGCCTGGCTGATTTTTTGACTGACTGTAGAGACGCAGTCTCGCCAAGATGCCCAGGCTGGCCTCAAGCCCCTGGGCCCAGGCAATCCTCTCACCTCTGCCTCTGCCTCCACCTCCCAAAGTGCTGGAATTACAGGCGTGAGCCACCATGCCCAGCTAGTACGATATTAATATTAACTGTAGTCCTCATGCTAGACCCTAGATCGCTAGATGTATTTATCCTACCTGACTGCGTATTTGTACCTTTTGGCCAACTGTTCCCCATTTTTCTCTTCTTCTCACCCCTGGTAACTACCATTCTACTCTCTGCTTGTATGTATTCAACTTGTTTTAGATTCTGCATATAAGTGAGATCCTGCAGCATTTTTTTTTCTTTGTCTGGTTTATATCACTTAGCATAATGTCCTCCAAGTTCATCTATGTTGTTACAAATGACAGTGTCTCCTTCTTTTAAAGAGAAAAAATATTCCATATATATATTTATGTGGGTGTGGTATATATAAGCGCGATATATATGCTATAACTTGTTTATTCATTTATCTTTTAATGAACATGTGTTATATTCATATCTTGGCTATTGTTAACAATACTAGACTAGTGCAGTTTCTCTTTTTTTTTTTTTTTTTTTGAGTTGGAGTCTCACTCTGTCGCCCAGACTGGAGTGCAGTGGCCGCCCCCGGCCACCGCAGCCTTGACCTGCTGGGCTCCGGCGATCCTTCCGCTTCAGCCTTTGAAGTAGCTGGAACCACAGGCGCGCACTACCACCCCGGCTAATTTTTTTGATTTATTGTAGAGATGAGGTCTCACCTAGTTGGCCAGGCGGGTCTCGAACCCGCAGGCTCAGGCAGTCCACTTACCTCGGCCTCCCAAGGCGCGGGATTACAGGCTGAGCCACCGAGCCCGGCTAGTGCAGTTACTCTTAACTACAGTAAGGAAAAGTCAAGTTTCATCAAGACCCCATATACATATTGTTTTATTGATCATGTTTGCAGAAATTCTGACAATTTACAGAGAATGTTCTTTTCTGAGTCGGAGTCTCACTCTGTCGCCCAGGCTAGAATGCAGTGGCACACTCACAGTTACTGCAGCCTCAACCTGCTAGGCTCCGGAGATCCTTCCACCTCAGCCTTCCAAGTAGCCGGCACTACAGGTGCGTGCTACCATGCCCAGCTAATTTTTGATTTATTGTAGAGACAAGGTCTCGCCAAGTTCCCCAGACTGGTCTCGAACCTGCGGGCTCAGGCAATTCACTCGCCTCGGCCTCCCAAAGAGACGGGATCACAGGTTGAGCCACCGAGCCCTGCCTTACAGAGAATGTTCATACCTATCCTACCCCATTTGATTCTCTGGATTACCCTTGCCCGTGGTAAAAATATTTCCATGCTGGGGTTAAGGCAGCGAGACCTTGGAGATTCAGTTTCTTGTTCAAGGCACACAGACACAGACTGCAGATGATAGAACTGAGGTTGAAAGCCGTATCTCCTGACTCTTGCATGCTTCCCTCCAAGCAAGAATTTCAGTTCAGCTGGATTCTGCAGCATTTACTTGCTATGATTCAATATCTCGTGACTCAGCCTAAACAGTGATCTTCAAATAAACATTAGCTAAGTCAATAATGGTAGCAAAGGTTGATTAAAATGAGAGCCAGAGACTGGTTTTGTAACCTTTAGAACTTGAGTGAGCCCAGGTTTTAGTGAACCCTTTATACAGGACACAGAGAAGCAGTTATTTTACTGTTTGGCTCACACAGCTCTGAATTCTGAAAGAACTGCACTACCATATTTTAGGTAAAATGAACTTGTTTTATTTTAGATGAAACAAACTCAATGGCTCTCTTTAAAGCAGTTTGATTTCCTGAGTGATGGACCTCTGTTTTGTTTCCTCCTTCTTTCTGCTAAGGCTCCTGCCTGACCCTTTTAAAGAAGGAAAGAATCAGAGATAACTAGAGCCAGAAGAGATTCACTAGTCTAATCCCTCCTTAATTTTTAGAAATGAGGAATGCGGTAAAGTGTCACCAATGCATCATCAGTACATGACTTCATTTTGGAATCCAGGTTTTCAATTTCCAGTTCAATGATTCTCCCATCACAGGGATTTACCACCACTGCCCAAACGGAGGGTCAGAGAGACATGGGTGAAGCCTTCCACTGAGACAGAGTAATGTGAACCTCAGCTTGGGTAGAATTGTGAGTTAAAACTGCTTCTTTGAACAAAATCATGGCCTTCGCAGCAACTTGGCTGCAGTTGGAGACCATCATACCACGTGAACTATCACAGAAACAAAGAACTGAACACTGCTTGTTCTCACTCATAAGTGGGCCCCCTGATCACTAGTCACATTAGCACAAGAGTGGAATGGACAGTCACTGGGCATTGCTAGGGGAGAGAGTGAGGCAGAAGGGAGAGAGGAAGCCAGGACTGGGGCATGTGGCAACACAGTGGGTTCCTGGTCCACTTCTAGCGGGACTGAGGACCAGCTAGAACCCCAACTTCACGCGCATGCAGCCTGCCTATGGTGCAAACCCTCACTTGCACCCCACAACTCTAAAATAAAATAAAAATAAAACCTCTGTAGGACAGATGCAATGATTGTATAAATTAGCATCCCATATACATAACTGATTTTCCATTATGAGAAAATAATTGTGTTTCCTTAAAACACACGACTTGAGTAACACTATTAAAATGCATATTGTGGCTCAGCCTGTCATCCCAGCACTTTGGGAGGCCAAGGTGAGTGGATTGCCTGAGCCCGCGGGTTCGAGACAAGCCCGGGCAACTTGGCGAGACCTCGTCTCTACAAGAAATCAAAAAAATTAGCCAGGCGTGGTAGTGCACGCCTGTAGTTCCGGCTTCTTGGAAGGCTGAGGCGGAAGGATTGCTGGAGCCCAGCAGGTCCACTGCACTCCAGCTTGGGTGGCAGGTGAGACTCCAACTCAAAAAATAAAAATAAAAATAAAATAAATAAATGAATAAAATGCATATTGTGCAAATGTGAAATATTTGAGAAATACCACTTAGTTATCTTTTTTTTTTAAGTGAATCCAAACTCTTTAATATGTTATCCCAGTGTTTGACCGATGACAAATGTATGACATGATTCATTTAATTGTATTTGAAGTTGTTATGGTAAGCCACGATTCTCTACACAGTTTGAAACATGATACTGGCAATGGTATAAAAATTCCATTGACTACCTTGGTCATTAGATGTGACAGTTAGTTTTGTAAGTCAATTTGACTGGGTAATGGGTTGCCCATATATTTGGTCAAACATTATTCTTGGTGTTTCTATGAGGGTGTTTAGTGATACAACTAACATTTAAATCAGAAGACTGAGTTTTCTTTCATATTGTAATTGGACCACACTTGATCAGTCCGAAACCTGACTAAAACAAACAGTCTGAATGTTCCCTGAGTAAGAAAGAATTCTCCTGCCTGATGCTTTTTGAACATTGACATTGGCTTTTTGTATTGACTTCAAACTAAAACTGAAACATAGCTTTTTCTGGTTCATGAATCTGCCAGCCTTTGAACAAGAACTACATATTTGTCTCTATAGGTCCTCCAGCTTCCTGACTCACCCTGTAGATTGTAGGACTTGCCAGGCTCTATGATCTCTTTAACTCAATCTCTCTCTCTCTCTTACTTTCTGACTCATAATAAGTCCATCATTGTGTATTTTATGGG
>CAUYQG010147033.1:0-17329 GCA_963574415.1 Tarsius wallacei | reverse complement strand
GGAGGTGGTGAGATGTGTAGGGCATCAGCTCTCACCTCCCATTTTCATATGGTCAGATGACTCCCTTGCTGTGCTCCCTCCTCAGCCCTTGCTGCCAATGTCCTGCCAGGTGCTGTGGTGGTGAGGCAGAACCTAGAGCCTGCAGTCACTTCTAGGAGTTTCTTCCCCAGAAGAGCTTTGCTGATTAAAAAACAAACAAACAAACAAACACAAACACCACATACACATGGTGATTAGTTGTTACTGCATGTCTATAGGGGGAGGGTAGAAAAATGAGGACCTTTCCATCACTTATTTTCCATCTCCATCCCTCCTTCCCCCTTTCCCGGATAGCCATATATCTGATAATCTTACATTTTCACGTAATCACTCCTGATGCGCCAGCCTTAGAGGCTTAATGCCATTGTCCATGAACCAGGAAATCCATTGCTAACACACTGGTTGGCATTACTGAAGTATACAAAACTAGAGGTGACTTGATTCAACTATGAGAGTTTATCTGATGTTCTTGGTAAGAGCTTTAGTGAAACTTTAGTAGTGGTGTTCTGCTCTTTCAATCATAGTTATAATTTTCTTACAAATGGAAGTCTGTCTAGAGATTCTCATTCATGCATATCTGCTCAGACGCTAATGATTTTTAAAGTTGTGCAATACTTTAAAGGGACCTATACTGCACTGATATTCCACCATGAAATGGTATATATTATGAATGAAATAACTTTTTAACTAACTGTTCACTTTTGGTAAATTATGCTTTCTACCTGTCCCAACAAAAATTTTAGTTTAATTTTAAAAAATATGTTTAGTCACATCAGCAACAAAAACATTGATACTCATTCTAGTAGTGCAATGATTTTAAAAATACCTTCTCCTAAATGCTTCCAGATGTGTCTTCCGTATAAAGAGTCCTCCTTCTATACCTGTGAGACCTGAGTGTGATTCCTGTTCAAGACTACTAGAAGTTAAGACTCTCCATGCACTTACTAATAATAATAACTTCTTGCTTCTTCTCCAAACTCATTTTACCTGAAAGCTAGTTATTAGTCTTATAGTATTGTTCAGTTGTATCAAAGAAAATAAACTAAATTGTGGCTTAACAAAATATTCTAGCCTAAATAATAACCTATTAGACAATACTCAAAATCACTCACCATTATATAATAGGAGTTAATATACCAAATAGCTGCTCAACTAACATCACTGGATTGTGCTCTTAAAGCAATGACCCATAATTGGTCTATACCACACAGCAAAAAAGAAAAGTATGATGATATTGCTTAATCTTATTGCTCATCAAACAATGCAACTAATGAGAAGACTGAATTATCAAATTTTTAAAAATCCTACAGGACTTTTAATTTTTTTTATAAAGTATTAAGGCAATTCCTACTATTTAGTTATTAAATAATGAAAAGAGATAAAAGCCTAGTATTTTAAATAAAATATTAATAAATATTAATTTTATGACTTTTTAATATCAAACTAAGATCTGAAGTTTAAAAGTTATCAATTTTTAACAATTTTAAAAACACAGTTCTTAGTACTGCTATATTTACTTATAGTTAATAATTTATAACAAAGATAATTCCTTTTTTCCTTATTATTATTATTATTTTATTATAAAGATGTGGGGTACAACTTAGTGTTAGGTACAAAGACATTGATTAATGCAGGTACCCTTGTTGATGAGGTGTGCCCTTCCCTCCCTTAGCAGTTTTCCTCAACTGTTAATTCCACCACCCCTCTCCGGATAGTTTCCCACTACTTCCAACCCCTTTCTTATAGTATTACAATTGTTCAAGGTCCGTTTATAAGTAAGAACATATGGGTACTGTTATTTGTTTCTGTGATAGGAATTTCTTAAACTATCTATTCATCTTTTATTTCAACTAATTTTCTCAGTTAATAGATATCTGTATGTGTTTCTAAAAAATATTTACAAAGCAGTTAACAATTTCTTATTCAAATGTATGATGTTTACTATAAGATGACAAAGTGAATGCTTTCACTAAAAACTAGACAAAGCGGAGAGTGAAAGCTCCCAAGAGTTGGTTAGGGTGACAGAAGATAATCTTCCAATAAGTATCTGAAAGTATTCAGTGTTAACATCATATACTAGGAATTTTTTTTAAAGATTATCTAATAATTAGAGCATTACTATTTCTTAGGTCAATCAATTTTGTCTTGTTATCTAAAATTATCAAATGGAAATTAAAAAATAAAATAAATAAAATTATCAAATGGAAACTTACCACAGTAATTGAAATAAGAGTTATGACTTAAAAATTTTTTAAAAACCAATTCAGATAAGAAAAGGATTCAAGATCTAATTAAAATTATTTTTAACATACAGATTAACATCAGATTTTTCTACTTTTCTCCTAACAAAACACCAACTTCCGAAGAAAACTATGAAAAGATGAATGGATACGACACAAATCAAAGCTATCAACTAACTGGAATGACCACAGTGGAAGACTTCCAAACAATAGTCTGCATGCTGGGAAAGTCCAGAGATAATGCATTCAACAATTCCTAGCAGCCACCAAACTAGGCAACTATAACTCTAAGCCAAAGATTAGAATAGCAATTTGTGACAATGCTTGGTTAATTAATTAATCATCATGCTCATGGTCAGAGATTATTTAGGTACAGTCTCTATTCCAAAAGAGTATTACTAAGACAAACTGTGGAGTGAGATTATCCAAGAAAAACAAACTAACCTTTCGTGTGTGCGTGCATGTATGTGTGTGTGTGTGGGTGTGTGTGTGTGGGTGTGTTGAGGTCTAACTCTGTTGCCCAGACTGGAGTACAGTGGCATAATCATAGCTTACCACAGCCTCAATCTCCTGGGCTCAGGTGACTCTTCCACCTCAGCCTCCCAAAATGCTGGTATTACAGGTGTAAGCCACTGCATCCAGCTTAAACTAACCTTCTATTTAACATAGAATACTTGATTATATTATAGGAGCTTCTAAGAGTCTAAAAGAACACTCAGATGGCCTATTCTTTATAAACAAAAGAGATATGTAATAGGTTTTCATTAAGCACAACCAACATTATCTTTGATAATAAAAAAATCAACAAATTTGCTATATAAAATGTTTTAAAACTTAAAAATAAAACACTATTCCACAGTTAGTAAATTCTACGCTTTGTAGAAAGATAATACGGTCATCTAGTTTAAGGAATAAAATGAAATTTTCACAAGCTGACCCAATAAAAGAAGTCTAAATCCATAACTCTGTGTATGAGCCACTATCATAGGAGCTGGTAGCCAATCAAGCCAAGTTACAGAGATGCTGAAATAGGTTTAAACCAGTCATATTAATTGTTTCTGGTTTTAGCTGGGGCATCTTGGGGGAAAAAAATGTAAAACTAGTTTAGTGTGAAAATTAGCAGATTTTATTTTATTTAAAGAAATTTTATTTACTAAAAAGTAAAAGAAAAAGTATCAGCTTGAATTTTTAGTGATAATTTGAAAAACTGGGAAGAAAAATTTATTAAAGTAATAATTAAAACATGTCTGGTACGTGTTTCAATTTTCAAGATGTACATAGAACCAAACCTGAGAATGTGACTAAAAACATTCTATCATCCATGCCTATATCTTATAAATTTATGAGTTGTGTAGCTATAAGTATAGTTTGTGTTAAAGTCAGGCCTTGAAATTCAAGATAGCTAACGTTCTATCTATAGTTTTGTCTTGGCTCCATTAAGCAATTTAGCTTCTAGGTATTAACCTTCTGTACATGGAGAAATCTTGTGGATCACCTACCAGCAAATCGACCGCACTTTTTTATGAAATAGTGAAAAACAGATCACTTCATATTAAATAGTCTAGCATATGATCCAATTATTATATTGTAATGATACATTTGGCTTGCAAAGGAATTTTGGACATTGAGGAACTTATTTATGACAAAAAATCAAATTTAAATCTTATATTTTTCTAACATGTGGTAATGTGTGAAACAGTCACCACCATGCATTGCAGGTTCATTGATCATACTGTACAATAATAATTTGTTTGACATCTACCTGATGTTTTTCTATTCAAGCAGACAAATGCAGAGTTCTTTCCTTGCTCCCACAATAACATGTAATTTGTTGTGCAGTCTGTGCACCACTATAAAAGCACTTCACACTTTCTCTTCCTACATAACGCAAGCTGATATTTTTAAATGTATATCTCAGTGTATATTCCCGTATCTGATTTCTATGCAATTAAAAAATACTTCAAGAAAACATAAATTTTTGAAAAACATGTGGTTGCATAAGTTTGTCCTGTATAATTACCAGCAATCCCCTGAAAGGGGGCATCTGAATGGTCTGCTAGATTTACAGTGTCCCATCAGAGGAGACATTTGAGGACAAATGGCTAAAATTCATTCATATATACTCAAATCCACCACTGATATCATGTGATTTGTAGAGTCTTCACCTTCATAATCTCAAAATAAATATAAAAACAAACAAAAATAATTAAAAGTCTATATTTTTTTCATTAAATTTCCAAATTCAATTGGGAGTACTTCATTTATAAAAATTACCACCTGACCAACTGTGACATCTGGAAAAGGAAAACAAAAATTAGAACACCTTTACTAATATGCCTTCCCAGAACCTAAACCTAGAGATTGACTTATATTTGCCTAGAAGATTTACTGAAACTATAGCCATTTACCAATAAAGACTCACAGAAAACAGCTCTCACACTTATGGATATGGGCACTGCCTCTGAAAATTAGACTATAATGTTATTAATAATTTTAAAAAACAAACTCCACGTTTCTTATTAGTGCTGCCCACAAGAGTTACACATCTTTGGATTGTGAGAGGAAACAGAAGTACCCAGAGAAAACCTATGCAGACATGGAAAAAATATACAAACTCCACACAGCGGTACCAGTTGGGAATACATTTTTTCCTCATCAATGTTATAACATTATTCAGTGATCTCCTGCAGTTTATCTGTTTATATAAAATATGTAATGAAATACCTACTATCTCAATAACAATTCCTTACATCTTTCTACTTGGAAAATTTTGAATCATAACACACAGGTGTTTTGGTCCTGATTGAATGTACCAGAAGTACCAATATATCCAGAAATATAAAGGAGATATCATATAGAATTTTATTTAAAAAATTTAAGAAATTTCAACTTATGCTTTCAAAATGTAGCTAAATATAATTCATATATGTATATATATTACCTGAAAACACACAGTCATTTGGTATGAAAATCATCCTCTCTAAAATAAGGACATGTGTATTATAAAAATGACTGGAGGAGGTAATCCCCAAAACTGAGGAATCAGTTCTACAGTTTGAGAATTACAAATCAAGTGGATACCATGTTCAAAAGGCATTTTCTGTGTATAGGAGAAAAACAGTAAGTAAATATGCATTATTTTTGGAATAATGGAAAAGGGGATTCTTATGATGAACTAATTGTGTACAACAAACAGACAACATCAGCATATAGAGGATACAACAATTAGCTAGTGAGCCAGGCTAAGGAGATAAAACCTGTATTTAATCCAAGTATTAGATCCCCAAGTGTGGCAAAAGAAAGATGAAGAAATATTCAGAATGAAAGAGAAGGCATTATAGGCAATCACACGTTTAAATATGGATAAATGAGACAATCTGAAAGGTTAGAACAAAAGCATGACTTCAGAAGTATATCATAATGGAATCCAAAGCCTCAGGTGGTTCCCTGGGATGAGAAAGAATCTAAAGGTATGGTCAAATCATAAGAAGCCTCTCTAATTACTGGGAAAAGTAGATAAGATGCCAGAATATAGGGAAATGCCTCAGAAAATATTTACCTAGTAACATGATCAGTCTAAAGAGTTTTACCAGAAAAAAAGGTATCCTATCAGTTTCTCGCAGAAACAGTTAATGTGTAAGATTATTTGTTCTAAGAAGTTGTATTCCTGGGAGAGAATATAAATTAAAAATAACCTTTAGTATACATTAGAACTGAAACATATGAAGTAATTAAGAAGAGTGAGATAAATGAACAAAGTAGATGCACCCTTAAAAAAAGAAGTTAACTATAGTGAACTAAATAAAACAGAAGTATACACATTATCACTAAATCATCAATCCATAACCAAAAGGCAACAAATAGACTTCTGTTATTGTTCTAAGGTTTTAAAAAATACAGTTATTGGTATATGGAAAATCAGTATTAATGCATTATAGGAACTGTGCCAATAAAAGAATAAACATGATGTGAGGAAAGTTTTGATTTCATGTTTAGACAACAGCTACTGTAAACCCAAAGACCGATAATCTACATTGTGCAAAATAAGGAAATGTGAAACTAAAAGACCATATTATTTATTGTGACCATATTTGTTTGTCTGATTTCTCCCAAGATCAGTTTTGCCATATTTTATATTACTTATTTCTTGTATGCTATCAGTCACAATGGACCAATAAATGACCTAATAACATGAAAACAGAAGCCTACTATTAAAAACAGATGGTTTACTTTTAAAATCTGTTGGGCCGGGCGTGATGGCTCATGCCTGTAATCCCAGCACTTTGGGAGGCTGAGGCAAGAGGACTCCCTGAGCCCAGGCGTTCGAGACCAGACTGGGCAAATTGGCGAGACCTTGTCTCTACAATACATTTTTTAAAAAATTAGCTGGGCATGGTGGTGCATGCCTGTGGTTCCAGCTACTTGGAAGGCTGAGGCAGAAGGATCACCTGAACCCAGTCGGTGGAGACTGTGATGCCTGTGAGCATGCCACAGCACTCCAGCCTGGGCGACATGAGACTCCAAGTCAAAAAAAAAAAAAAAAGGAAATCTGTTGGTATCACAATTTAGTGGGATTTGTTACAAAGATTCTGACCATGAAGAAGAAATTATTAGAGATAAATAGTAAGACAAACACATGATATATCTCAGTCATAGCTATTGACTTAAAAGAATCATAATGATACCCTCAGGCTAGTGAGACACCCATCAATTTGACTATGGCAATCACAGCTAAAGAAAAGGAATACCTTCTGGTAAATGAGAATTGTTTGACATGGATATACAGAAAAAGAAGAGTGTATGAAATAAATAATAAGAGCTTCTCTCCTGTGAGAAAATCTAGCATGAGATTTTGGATATGGTTCATATTCTGAATATGCCTGATCAATCCCTACATTTTAAAAAGCAACCATTAATAAAACTGAACTTGAAATTAATTATGTTCAATAAAACTAGGTTCTCTAATTGTCTCTATCACCTATCAAGCTGGGTAATTTTTTAAAAGGTTAGTCTTGCTAATAATACCTAAACAATGGTTGTCTCCAAGCAAAGTGAGCCAAAATTTTAACACCAAAGGTAATAAAAGATGCAATCACCCTGAAGTGATGCGATAGGTTCACTTATCCCAAATATTTTGTTCTCAAAATGAGTCTTTTATCTATTGAGAAACTGGTATTTTCAGAGACTAAAGCAAGAAAGAGATTTGTGAGGGTCATGCTCATAATGCCATACATACTGAGAAGATATTCAGTATTTGGGACCTTAGGAAACATATGCTATGAAATACAGAAAATATTTTCACCATCATAATTGCAGTAATAAAGCTTATAAGAAAACATCAATGGAATTGTGCTTATTCAATGGTCTTATGCCAAAGATGTGAAAATTATCTATTATAAAAGAGCATATAAAAACGAAACCATGGAAATAGTTATTTAAAATGCAACCAACCTCAATTGCTTTGATAAATGTTGATATAATTTATAAATGTATCAAGAATTATCATTGCAGAAATCTAAATGTATAAGTAAATGTAACCTGATTTCCAATAATAAAAAAAATTTAAAATATACTGATTAAAAAACTTACCAAAATGATCAGGTGATCCCAGAGTTGAAAATACACAAGTCAAGAATTGAAGTCAAACTTGAACTTCAGCATTATGACTGTAACTATAGTTTAAAAGTCATTAAAATAATTAAATAAAATACCATATTTCCTAACTATCTTTAATATGGTTCTAGTCATAATTATATAAAATTCCATTTTAATCATTCATAACTATCGTTTTAAGCATATAACTTTGTTTACAAAAAATGTTCATAAAGCCAAATTTATTCTCTTTAATAAATTATGAAAATCTCCAAACTATAACAAAATTAACTTTCAAATTACATGATGAGAGACTACATAAAAACTAAATAGTGGAGCAAAGGAAATAATATATCATTTTAAAATTATCTAATATGCACATAAACTAGACTAGTTAACAAGTAAAAAACTACATAGCTATCTAAAAAGTAAACATTTTATATCATTGTCCCTATAGTGATAACACTATATTCCTTAAATAAAAAACACTAGCAAAATACCATTTCTACAACTGTTCACAAGGAATACATCTGATAAAAAATTGGCATTTTTTAATTGTTATTTCAACCCTAAGTAATTTGAATTAACATGAATAAAATTAAATAGTTACTATAAGAGTTGCTTTGGAAACTTATTAAATAGGTGAATTCACCTGGCTTTCTGGGAATCAGCATTTTATAATGTAAGTGTTAGTCTGTCAATGAGGAAGGGTAGAAGATGGGTCTGAAAAGGCAGACAAGGACAAAAATGCAGCCAGCCCAAATGTCAGAAAGGAGAGCTTGATATTGTTCTGCATGGAAATGGTATTAGAGAGAGTAAGGTGGGAGCAGGGTGGAGGTCGGCAGATTTGCCTTTTAGGACCTCTTTATCAGCCCTAGGGAACTGTACATATATGACACACAAAAGTGTCTCTAGCATCACAACATCCTAGCTCTCTCTAGAACCTGAGCACCCAATCAATGAAACAAAACCAATAATGAGTTCTTATCTCTGTTACACATCAAAAGGAAGGCTGTGAATTAACTGCTTTGCTGACATAAAGTGGTGCTGATCTAAGCCCTGATCTCTATGTCTGAGCTTAAAGAGTCAAAAGGTATCTTAATTCAACTTCCTGTAACTCACAAAATGTTTCAAGTTTCCCAAAATTAGCTTCCCCAAACTAAACTTGCTGCTAAAGTTAACAGTTTTCTAAAGATTGAGTTCATTGGGCATACCTTTGCTGCTCTTTACCACATCTTCTTAAGATGGCAAAGAGAAAAGATGAACTTTTGGATAAATGTAGTAAGCAACTCTTAGATGAGAATGCAATCCAGATAAAATTCAACAATAACTGTTAATAACTTCTGGTCTTTTAGACAAAAAGACAGAGATGTTGTACCAAGTGCCTTGGGGTATATGTTCAACTACATATTCTATTAGCCATGAGTTCTGTGATTTAATTTAGTTAATTTATTTTAGTTGACATCTCACTCTGTCATGAGTGAGATGGCTAGAGTGTAGTGGCAAGGTCACACAGCTCACTGCAGCCTTGACATCCTGAGCTTGGACAATCCTTCCGCCTCAGTCTCCTGAGAAGCTGGGATTATAGACACATACCACCATGCCCTGCTAATATTTTGACATTTTGTAGAGACAAGGTCTCATTATGTTGCCCAGACTGGTCTTGAAATCCTAGATTCAAGCAAATCTCCCACCTTGGCCTCCAAAGTGTTGAGATTACAGGCATGAGTGACCACCTCCAGCAAGTTCTATGATTTTAAGTTACTGCATTCCTCTGAGGCTGAGTATAGGAGACATCAATCTTAGACATAAAAGGAGAATGAAGTCTTGCCCTTTACAAAGTGCCTTTATACCTTGAGTATTTCTTTCCCTATACTTACATCTTGGAGGAAAAGACTCATAATGCTAGAAAGCATGGGCTCTATCCCTTTGTACTCCCTTCTTCAACTTTCACAGTACAGCCCTTGGCTTCACACTTCAGAGATTCTGCCTGCTCTATCACGGTCCCATGGGCTGCTGAAACTGCCAGTCAGAAAAATTTCTTGAGATGCCAAACAAAGATGATATCAATACTGACAAATTTTCATGGGCTTACACATGGCTTCTGACATTACAGGAAATACAGGACAAAAATAGTCTCCCCATAGGCATAAAACTTTAGTGACAGATGAATGTCTTTAAAAAAACAATTATCTTTGTAGCCTCAGTGTTGTCACAGACAGGGTTTTTTTTTCTAGAGGCCACTGGATTCAAGAAATATGTAACAGGTCCTTTTAAGAAAAAAAGTATTATGTTTCATGAGGCAGGAATTCCCCCCCCAGGTGAAAATCTCAGACATTAATCCTCACTGAAAAAAAATATATGCCACAAATTCAAAAAATCAGTATACTTTAATAAAGAATAGCAGATTTACATCTCTTGACAGCCTAAAGGAATAGGAAAGTTGCACCAGAACAGTCCAGACAACAACACTCTGTTCTAGGATTGTATTCTCCTAAAATGCCAGGCAATAAGGGAGGCAGAAGGGTTGGAAGGATACTCTAAATACACCTAGGAAAATGTAAAACTCATCACCAATGAGCACAATATGCCTAACGTTTTCCCTACAAAAGCAATGCTTCTGTAAGGCCCTATCACTGGTTCCTCATGTGATGAAATCTCTCACACTGCTCAAGTGCTGAGTTACTGGCTCAGAATGGATCCTCTGACACTCTTCAGACCACTCTATGTTGCTCTTTCTTCCCCTGCACTCAGCCCCGCAGACCTCCAGCTCCATTTCCTCAACTCACAGGCTGTGTGCCTCCCCTAGGTTCCCTGTGTCATGGCCAGGACTCCAGCTAGGGTGGAGCTGGGGTGTCAGGGAGCTTTCAGATTGCCTACCCAGTCTCGGGGCCATGACCCTGATCTGCCTGTTTGAAAAACATTTTTTCCTATTTCTCTCTCTCTTTTTAAAAATGTTTTTTTGGGGTAGAAGGTACTTTCAGGTCCTTGCTGCTACTCTTGTCCAGACCTGGAAGTTGTATCCTCTTTCACAGATATAGAGGCCAAACTCTGTCCTTTACATAATGAGCTCAGAAGATCTGAAAAAAGAAAAGGGGACAGTGTAGGGAGGGACATCATCCAGCTGGAACCCTGTAGCCCCTCGTACTGTAGGCCTGGGAAGCATGCCAAAACTCTATAAGCTCTGACTGTGGCCTCCTTGTCAGGGTTGGCTGTCAAACCTAAGCACTCCAGAGCTGCTGCTTTCCCGGACATGGGTGTGTTCAGTGTGTGGCTCTGCTCTCACTGACTTGCTGACTTTGGTTTTCTTTTCAGCTTCTGAACATGTCAAATTACAAGGAGAAGTTTTCGACTTTGCTGTGGCTTGAGGAGATTCATGCAGAAGCAGAAGTGAGAGAATATAATATGAGTGGCGTCACCTTAAAAAGGAATGGGAATTTACTGGTTCTGGAGGTCCTGGGCTTGGCTGAGAGCAGACCCTCTCTGTATGCTGGATGTGTGTTACTTGGTGTGTTTTCCTAGATAGGCTAGTAGACAAACCACACTTGGGGAAAAGAATACGAGGAGGCACCCAGAAAAACACAGAATTTATTTATTAAAAAATGTGTATTTATTCTTAGGTGTTTAAACTTCAGTTACCTTCAAAGTACTCTTTGTTTGATAAATATATTTATCAACATGCTTTTTCTATCACTTGAAACAGGTTTTGATCTTATCAATTTTGATACCCTCTTATGTTTCTGCCATTTTTGGTTTCACCTCTTTCACATCAGCAGAATGTTTTGCTTTGAGGACTTTTTCATTAGGGAAATAAAAAAATTGCTGGAGGCAAGATTGGGTGAATAGGAAGGGTGGGGTACATGGGTCATGCCATTTTGCGTCCAAAACTGCTGAACATTCAGCACGGTGTGGGCAGGTGTGCTCATAAAATTACCCAGTCATGAAATTGGCAAATGCTGAAAGACTCTCGGGAGGAGTTGGGGTAGAAAAAAAAAGAACCTCCAAAAAAATTCACTGAAGCTGAACACAGCCTCTCAGCAACACTAACTGGTACACTGATGCCAGTGGGTTCCTAGAACACTAGCAGGGCAATCCTGTTTAACAAGGGGCCTGCCGTCCAAAAATAATTCTGGGTTTTTTTGGGTTCCCTTGTACTTTTCAGTTGGCAGCACTCCAGTCACATTATCTAATTTTCTTTCCTTTGGGTTGGAATTTCACCTAAAACTTGATCAGCAACCTGATGAAGTTATATGTAAGTTATATGCAAGCATGTTTCTTTGTCACACGTTATTTTTAAGTAGCTGATCTCAGTAATGTTTCATTCCACTTCCCCAGTGTTTGGGATTTTATAGTAAAGCACATGCACATGTGATTTTGTATTACCTTTAAACATGGTAGTATATTTCTAAACTAGGTGACAAGCTGATTTTAAAAACTCAAGAGTGCAGTGAACATGTCTTTAAATACATCGGCTATGTGGTTGCGGTGAGAGGACTTTCTCTTAATGAGCTAATGTTGGCCTATCCCATCCAGTGATCAGTGAGATAACCTTCCTGCCTGTGGCTCTTGGAAGGAGGTGCTCCCTTGAACATTGTCCATGTTTTGGAAAATTTGGAGATACAGTGAAACTTTAAATAATTTCTGATATATAAAGGGAAGAATACTGCAAGAACTACTCTAGTTTTCAACCATGTAAAGCATATTTGCCTTCTGAGTTATATGTGAGTCATAATTTTTGTATTCAATTAAATTTGGGAATTCTACTTATATTTGGGAAGAGCTAGCAGCATGGATGCCTCAGAGTTTACAGCTCTCATGTGTGAGGGAAGTTTGTTAGCTTATCCAGGTGGTTCTGCACAAGGGGTCTGTGGTTCATGGATGGTTTGTCCTGCTTACATCCTAAGTGTAGCGCACTGGGTGGTGATGCTGGGTTCTGCATGGGAAGGGAAATGCTATCTCTGTGTGTCAGATGAGTAACACATTGCAGCACAGATGATTAAAAGGGAAATGCCAAAGCCTTTATTCTAAAGGGAAGAATGGTTGAGAGAGCTAGAGGAGTCTGATAAAGATTCAAAGAAGAAAGAACACATGACCTTTGCCCTACATGCACTCCATTCTGCACCGTAATTCAGGGTTCATGCTGTGGCCTGATTTATAGAACATGGTGTTTTTCAAGAGGACAAAACTTGAGGGTTTCAGAGATCTCATAGTGACTTTGCCCTGCATTTGTGGACTGAGGTGGAAGGCATGGGTTTTCCCTTGGTTTGCTTCCATGTCGGTGAGGAGGGTGAGCACTGTGTGAGAGACAGTGGCACAGTTTCCTGAGGATGCTAGGAACTCAGCTGCAAGTCACTGCTGTACGTAGGAGAGTTTTGTCAGTCTTCTTGAGGAGAGGAGGTATTGACCTCAGAGATAGCTTTAAAAGACAAAGAGAGTTTTGGTAGCCAAAAAGGGAATGGAAGGTTTTTCAGACAGCGTGAAGGATTCAAGTGTCAACATAGAATCTGGTGCCTTCATAGTTGAGGAGTGTAGCTCTCATCTAGGCTAGGACTATTAGTTATATCATTAGTAAGAAGCCTGCACCAGTAGCTGATAGGAGCAAAGAGGTCATTTTTAGATCAGTGGGACATTCCCAGAATGGCCCTGAGGAAATCAAGCCAGGCTTAGAGAGCAGAGGTTGGGGGTAGTCTGCAGGACAAACCACAGCAACAATGTGCCAGAACCAGTGTCATGAGGACAGACAGGAGGCAGCACAGCTGGCTGCGCTGGCACCTTGGTGATAGATACTTGTGCTATGGCTGCTGTCAAAAGGTCCTCTGCCCTTGTGCCTTAGGGAAATGATTCTAACTGGAAATCCAGGGTACTTGATTAGCCATACAAGCACCTCAAGCTTGGGCCACAGCACAAGGACGGTGGATACTTCCTGCATCCTTCATGGGAGGCTGTCTTCTCCAGGCAAAGAGATTCACAGGGGACTGCCGTCCCCAGAACCAAAGGTGGGGAAGATTCTGGGAAGCTGGAAAACATCTTTTTTTTTGCATGAGAGTATCCGTATACACCCTTCTCTTTATGCTTGAACTTGTAGAGAACTTGATTCTGATTAATTCCCTGCCCTGACCCTGTAAGCACGCATCCTCACTTCTCCCAAGGCCACATCCAAAGTCATGTCACTATGTCGCCTTCACATTCTGAATCTTGGGGGACGTCTTTTCCTAGACAGTCCATGGGGCTGTGTTGATAGCCTGCAACATGGGCTCAGTCACAAAGCCAGCTGCTGCCCTCAAACACAGTTTTGAAGTCAAGGAAAAGGGATATAATGTATGACACATAAGTAGGAGAGGAGAGAAAGACAAAGCCACACCCAAGATAGATCCAGTGGATGGGAGACCAGAGCTAGAATACACACTTTGCCTCACGTCTTCCTGCTGAGGCCCTCCAAGTTCAGCAGCACTTCAGATAGTTGGGGAAGGAGCTGCCCCATGCTTAAGGGATCCCTTTGTGCTGTGTCATATTTCCCACTTGCTCTCTTCCATGGCATGGCAGTGTGGTGGATGTGCTCCCCCACTGCCGAGCAGCAGCCGGGCTTCCTAACATGGAGGGTCCATCAACCTCGCCAGTACTCTGTAACCCACTTTTACTATGTACTGGACAGGCATGAATAGCCCAGGATAGCCAGATGACCAGTTGTGCCGAGAGTGGGGAGCCTTGTGTGCCAGAACCGCAAAAGAAGCAGAGCCACACACCTCAGAAATGAGGGCCTGCCCACCCCCAGCCCCAGCTCCTGAACCATGAGGCCTGGCTAGGGGATGGCAGTGCCACACAGTGACCAGCTCAGAGCTGACACCTCCAGCCTCAGGAAGGTGGAGGTCCCCTTGGAGATCCTGTAGTAGGACATCCCACCATTCCATGACACTGGCTGCTTCCAAGTGATGCAGCTTATGGGAAAGGTAGGAAATGTGCAGATCTCAGCCTGTCACTTCCCTTGATTCTCCAGCACTTGACTCCTTGGCCAGAGCAGTGGCGTGGGGGACCATGACAGCACTAAAAGCCTCAGGAGAGCCCCACAGGTGGTGTGGAGGGCAGGGAAGAGTATCAGGAATGAGTGATTATCCTGAGGCTACGTGACTGTCTCCCACTGCCAGGGCACCAGCTGGCAGGGATGGCCAGAGCCCTGGGGAGAAGAGGCGCCTGTGGCTGAACCCATGTCCAGCACTGATGCCAGCCCTCAGGTCACATCCACGAAGGTCATCCTGTGTACTGGGAGCACGTGGTGGAAGAAGCTCTCCCACTTGCCGCCCTCACAGTCAGCTCTTATTTCCAGATGCTCAGCTGGACTCTCTGGCCCCCTTTTGTGGTCCAGACTGCCTGGTGCTTACTCATCCATGGCCTTTCCAGTCTGGTTTCATGAGTCATCTGTCAGTACCCATAAATGATCACATCAGCATGTGGTGTCCTTGGGTGACCCGTCATCATCTTTTGTGGCTTTGTTTTCACTTCTGTTAGTCTCTGGAGAACCCAGGGACCTGTGCTGAGCATGCTTTTCCTTTTAGGGGATGGTGGTGAGCAAGGCCACAGACAAGATGAGGCCCACCTTCCCTTCTGCACTCTCATGCCACAGGCTCAGCTGCAGCTCAGGCTCACCTCCAGTCACTGCTTCCCAGTTCTGTGCTAGCATCAGCCCTGGCATCCACTGGAATGGCTAGAGCTGCGTTTTCAGCTCGGGGTTCTTCCTATTTTTCTTCCCAGTTTCCTCAGCAATGCCCTGTTTGTCAGGAAAGTACACACAGAGCTCCCTGGGGACAGGATCTAGCTCTGGCTGGAGGACTTCCCAGATTATCTAGTTCTTGCACCTCTATGAGGGAAAGTCCTATTGTGACCTTATCCAGGCCTTATTCTGGCAGGCACCACTTGACTGCACTTGTGGTTGTTTTGCCTGTGTCCTGTGGAGTCAGTGGCCTCTCTGCACTCTGTGTTCTCAGAGCCTTGGCGGAGGCTGCGGCCCAGCAAGTAGAAGTCTAGTCAGCACTGGTGGCTGTGCTGACCAGTTCTTCCTGCGTGTACTTTTCAGAGGCATCATGGCTTATTACTTTTCAACTGATTTTTCAGGCAGATACTAAATCTTAGCTCAAAGCCGTACAACTAATTTTTCATGATGTGTTGCTAGGTATAGATATAATATACCAAGAAATCAAATAGAGTTAGGGAAATCAAATTTTTGTTTCAGTCCCTCCTGGGCCTTGTGGGCTGGGCAGCCATTTTGGGAAGAGCTTTGTTGTGGTTGTGGGCTAGCCACCTCTGCTGGGTAGAGAAGCTGGAAGCATCTAGTTCCTGGTGTAGTCCCACCACTACCCGAGTGATAGATTTATGTGACCTTTTAAATGATTGAGTAATGATGGAAATGGATTTGAAATAAGAGAGACTTCTCTACCAAAGCAGAAGATTCCTCATCTCGCCTTCCATTAGCTCAGTTCTGTGTTTGCAAGGGGCAGAACAGGCAAGATACAGAAAACCAAAGAGAAGAAAACGTCCTTTTGGAACTGTCTTTTCCTCAGCTGCTCCTTACTGCCTATCTTTGTACTTGTTTTAACTTGACTCTGAATTTATAAGTAGTAAAGGCCAAAGAAATAGAATACGCATTTAGGAGTTTTATACCAAGAACTTTTTTTTTTTGAAAACTGCTATTCTGTGAAGGGAAAAGTATATCAAGTTCCTGTCTGATTTTTTTTTGAAACAGGATTTCTTATATCCTTAGATTTTGAGGTTAAGACAAATATAAATACATATCTGCACACTATTTTTAGCAGTTGTGCGAGTAAGAAGAATGAGGTTTGTATTTTAAGGGCTTTGTCATGTGGATGTTTTGCCACTGGAGTTGACTGCTCAGGTCTTTACCAGGGCTTTAATATTATATTTTTGTTCTGTCACCTTGATGATGTTACTTGCCCACACTTGAGCCCACCTGTCTTTCTAGCTATGACCTTGTCATGAATAGTGCTTGCACTTACTGTGCAAATGTCCATGTATTACCTAAGTAAGCAACATCATAGTGTCATAATTCAAGGAAGTTGAATGAGGTGAAAATAGACATAGCTTTTTTTCCCTTCCCCTCCCTTTTTTAAATGTAATGAATACTTTTTATGTTCCCCTTCTCCCTTTGGGAACTGTGGTTGAGAATGAGCGTTTGAGGGGGCAGAAAGAATGACAGACCCTGGTTTCTTTGAGCTTCATCATAAGTCCTGCTGCTAGCCAGTTTACTTAAGTGTCCTTTGACCAAGAAAAACTACATGGCATGTCCAGCTGGCAGACGCAAGGAATTCGGGAAATGACTTCAGAGGTTATGCTCTGGGATCCTGGCCATGTGGTTGGGTACCTCACCTTGCTAAAAAGAGATACTGGACCTAAACAGTGCAGCATGACTTTGTTCCTGCTTGGCTAAATTTCTTGATACCAGTCAGCTA
>CAUYQG010147032.1:0-20906 GCA_963574415.1 Tarsius wallacei | reverse complement strand
TGTATGCCCTCTTACTTTGTTCAATTCTGGAGTTGCACTGTAGGTTGGGGGTGGTCCTTTTTGCACTTTTGAGATTTACTTAAAGGGGGAGCTGTGATTCAAAATCTATCTACAGGTTCTGGTATCCGCCGACAGGTGTATGGATAATCTGAAACCCACTTCCCACTGCCTTAGTATCTGTCCATGCAGTGGGGTTGTAGGTTTACTCCCTGAAATAAAATGAGGTTAACAGAGGGAAGAGAATGGAGCAGGCAGTGGGGGGAAGAGGGGGGCAGAGAGAGAGAGGAGTAAGGGGGGAAACAGACCAGTGTACCAACAAATGGAAAGAGAGACCTAAACTGAAACAGATAAAAACAATAGACCATGGTTACAGACTACCCAACTCCCATTCAAAAAAAACCTAAAACATACAATGATGCTAACATACAAGCTAACCAACCATCTTATTGGTGTGCTGTTCCTCTATACAAAGATATGGTTTACAGAGAGGAGAAAAGAGAAGAAAAGAAAAAGAAAAGAAAAAAAAAAAAGGAACAAAACAGTAGGAATAGAATCAAGTCATTAAACTAACAGAACCAATCAAGCACACTCAGACTTTTCGTTTCAGTCCAGTGTCCTTTCAGCTCTAATTTCTAGCTGTCTTCTCAGGCTGGTAAATTTTTTCACAGTTAGGGTCAGTTGTCCCCGGCCTGCTGTGAAGGGCAGTTCAGATCACCACTCAGTTCACCACTGCCCAGTTCACCACTCAAATCTGGCCTGCGTCTGTTTTTCAAGCTTGTTTTTCCCGTTTCGGTGTTGTTACCTTGAATCGCCAGCAGGTGGTGCCATCTCACCGCTCCAGATGGTCTTTATCGCAACCGCTCGCCCCAGAGGGGATGGAGCCAGATGAGAACCAGACAGAGGCCGGAGATGGGAGCCTGCCTCAGGGCACACGCGGGGAGGCCCACGGCCTGGCAGGACATCACTGTGGCAGTAGAGGCGGCAGTGATCTCAGCAGATCTCCCTTGCAGGGGGTTCAAGGTCTGAAGTCGTGGATCACCTCAGGCACGGGTGGCGCGTTGTGCAATGGCTGCCACGTAGGGCAGCGTGGCTGCTGCTGCGTCTGTGGCTGCAGTGGCTGTCCAGACCGTTGTGATGCTTCAGCGGCGGCGACGGCCGAGCTCCGTGTGAACAGCAGGCTGCCGACGATGGGATCCGCAGCCCTTGGGGAGAGAGCCAGAGACCTTTGCGGAGGGTCTCATAGACCAGGCTGCCCCGTCGCCATCTTGCACCCGTCCTTTTGTGTTTTATTAATGATGGCCATTCTTACTGGAGTTAGGTGATATCTCAATGTGGTTTTGATTTGCATTTCTCCGATGATTAGTGAGGCTGAGCATTTTTTCATGTATCTTTTGGCTGCTCATATGTCTTCTTTTCAGAAGTATCTATTCATGTCTTTGGGGACTGTTTGTTTTTTTCCCTTTTGGCACATTTGAGTTCCTTGTGTATCCTGGATGTTAGACCTTTGTCAGATGTACAGTTGACGAATATTTTTTTCCATTCTGTGGGCTTTCTCCCTGCTCTTTTGATAGTTTCTTTTGTTTTGCAGAAGCTTTTCAGTTTGTTGAGGTCCTACATGTCTATCTTATCTTTTATGGAATGGGCATTTAAGGTTTTGATCAGGAATTGGTTGCCTATTCTGGTTTCCGTAAGGGTGTCTCCTGCATTTTCTAAGATTCTTATAGTTTGAGATTTTATGTTTAGGTCTTTGGTCCATTTAGAGTTGGTTTTTGTGTATGGTGATAGGTAGGCATCCTGTTTCATTCTTTTACATGTGGTCAGCCAGTTTTCCCAATGAAGGCTTTGTTGAAGATGAGTTGGTTGAGAAATTGAAGGTTTGCTTCTGGAATCTCGATCCTGTTCCATTAGTCTGTATGCCGGTTCTTGTACTAATATCAGGCTGTTTTGATTATTGTAGCCTTATAATAAAGTCTGGAAGTGTGATACCTCCTGCTTTGTTTCTTTTGCTGAGGATTGTTTTGACTATTCGTGGTCCTTTTTGTTTCAGTGTGAATTTCTGTATTGTCATTTCCAGGTCTGAGAAGAATAATGATGGTAGTTTAATAGGTATTGCATTGAATCTGTAGATTGCCTTGGGTAGAATGGTCATCTTAATATGTTAATTCTTCCAGTCCATGAGCAAGGAATATTTTTCCATTTATTTGTATCTTTTTCGACTTATTTGAGCAGTGTTTTGTAGTTTTCATTGTAAAGATCTTTCACTTCTCTGGTCAGGAAGATGCCAAGGTTTTCATTTTTGTGTGTGGCTATTTTGCATGGGATTGTGCTTTATATTTTGTTCTCTGCCTGTTTGTTGTTGGTATATAAAACTGTGACTGTCTTTTGCACCTTGATTTTATACCCTGAGACTTTGCCAAAGTCCTTTATCAGTGCAAGGAGGTTTTGACAGATTTTCTTGGGTTTTCCAGGTATAGGATGATATCATCTGCAAAGAGGGATAGCTTAACTTCCTCTTTTCCTATTTGGGAACCCCTGATATTTTCCTCTGGTCTGATTGTGCTAGCTAGGACTTTCAACACTATGTTGAACAGGAGAGGTGAGAGTGGACAGCCTGTCTTGTTTCGGTTTTCAGGGAAAGTGCTTCCAATTTCTGTCCATTTAGTAATATGTTGCCTCTGCGTTCATTGTATTTGGCTTTTACTATTTTGAGGTATGTTTCCTCTTAGGTGTTCAAGGGTTTTTTTTTTTTTTTAATCAAGAATGGATGCTGAATTTTTTTGAAAGCCTATCTGAGTCTAATGATATAATCATGTGGTTCTTGTTTTTATATCTGTCGGTGTATTTAATTACACTTATGATCTTGTGGATGTGAAACCAACCCTGCATCCTGGGAATGAAGCATACTTGGTCATGGTGGATAATTTGTGAAATGTGTTTTTGGATCTGATTTGCCAGAATGTTGTTGAGAATTTTTGCATCTATGTTCATCAGAGATAATGACCTGTAGTTCTCTTTCTTTGTTGGGTCTTTGCCCAATTTTGGTATTAGTTGATTTTAGCTTCATAAAATGATTTGGGGGAGCGTTCCATCTTTCTTGATCGCCTGAAGTACTTTTAATAGGATTGGTATTAGCTCCTCCTTGTATGTTTTGCAGAATTCAGCTGGAAAGTCTTCGGGTCCAGGACTCTTTTTGGTAGGTAGTTTTTTTTTTTTTAATGTCGGAGTCAATTTCCCAGGTTGTTTTTGGCCTATTTAGGATCTCTGTTTCTTCTTCTTGAGAGGTTGTGTGATGTCAGAAAGCCCTCCATTTCATTTACGTTTGAGAATTTGTTTCCATACAGGTGTGCGTAATAATCTCTGATAACCTTTTGCATTTCTTTTTTTTTTTTTTTTTGAGTTGGAGTTTCACTCTGTCGCCCAGGCTAGAGGGCAGTGGCACACTCATGGCCACCCCAGCGTTGACCTGCTGGACTCCGGCGATCCTTCTGCCTCAGCCTTCCAAGTAGCCAGAACTACAGGTGTGTGCTACCACACTCAGCTGATTTTTGATGTATTGTAGAGATGAGGTCTTACCAAGTTGCCTGGGCTGGTCTTGAACTCGTGGGCTCAGGCAATCCACTCGCCTCAGCCTCCCAAAGTGCTGGGATTACAAACTGAGCCACCGAGCCCGGCCATCTTTTATATTTCTTTGGGGTTTGTTGCAACTTGATCTTTTGAGTTTCTGATTGTGTTTATTTGGGTTGTTTGTCTCTTTTTTTTGGTCAAACTGGCAAGGGGTCTGTCAATCTTGTTTTTCCTTTCAAAGAACTAGCTTTTTGTTTAGTTTATTTTTTTTCTATGATATTTTTGTCTTCTGTGTCCTGTATTTGGGCTTTTACTTTGGTGATATGGATTTTTCTGCTGAAGTTAGGGTTTTGGTGGTCTTGTCTTTCTAGCTCCTTTATGTGATTTGTTTGGCTGTTGACTTGTGATCTTCCTATTTTCTTGATGTGTGTTCATAGACATAGGAATTTCCTTTTTAGAGCTGGTATCAAGGCTCCCAGAGGTTTTGGTAAGATGTGTCTTTGTTTTCATTTGTCTCCAAGAATCTTTTGATTTCTGTGTTGATCCAGGAGTTATTCAGCATCATGCTGTTTAATGTCTGTTTCTTTGTGGGTTTTAGAGGGAACTTGTTGGTGGCGATATTTATTTTTATCCTACTATAATCTGTGAAGGTGTATGGTAGTATTTCAGTCTTATGGAATGTTTTTGTTTTGATGCTTGATTTATGGCCAAGGATGTGGTCAATCTTGGAGTATGCTCCATGTGGTGATGAGTAGAATGTATATTTCATGGGTGTTGGGTGGAGTGTTCTTTATGTATCTATTAAGTCCATTTAGTCAAGGGTCAAGTTAAGGTTGCAGATCTCCTTATTGATTTTTTTTGCCTTTATGATATTTCTAGGGTTGTTAGCAGGATATTTAAGTCCTCAGTTATAATAGTGTTAGAGTCAATATCATTTTAAAATTTACTTAGTAGTTGTTTTATAAATCCTGGTGCTACTTTCTTCGGTGCATATATATTTAGGATAGATATTTCTTATTGGTGGAGTGAACCTTTTATCGTTATGTAGTGTCCTTCTGTGTCTTTAATAATTTTTGATACCTTGAAGGTTGTTTTGTCTGATATTAAAACCATGACTCTTGTCTTCTTTTGTTTTCCATTCACCTGAAAATTTGTTCTCTTGTGTTTTCTTCTAGATGCTTTATTTTTTTACTTATTCTGTTTGTTTCCATAGATCATCTGAAGGTGATTTTGATATATGTTGTAAGATAAGGAATTAAGGTTTGTTTTTATTCCTGATATACATCCAGATAATAGTAACATTTATTGAAAAGACCATTTTTATCCAGTTACATGGTAGTGTTGTCTCATAAATCATGGCTGGGCAGGGTGGCTTGTAATTTCAGTACTTTGGGAGGCTGAGGTGGGATGATTGCTTGAGTCTAGGAGTTCAAGACCAGCTTAGGTAACATAGCAAGACCTCTTTTCTACAAAAATAAGATGATGATAATAATAATAATAATAATAATGAGGTAAGTTTGTCTTTTTCTATTCTGTTCCTTTGACTCATTAGCTTTTCTTTGTGCCAGTGAACTGTATTTTCATTCTTGTATTTTTGATGTTTATTAATGTTTGTTGAAATGTTTTGAGTAAACGAATAAGTGAGTATCAATTTGTAGTATTATTTCAGTGGAAAAATGGGTTTAAAGTTCTAAATATTGACTTAAAAACATAATATTGAAACATAATCAATTTGGTGTTGAAGACTGGATTTATTTTATACTTTGAAGAGAGTTTTGTCAGTGCTTCTGACTGATGCTGTGATTTTATTTTATTTTTTGAGTCAGGGTCTCATTCTGTTGCCCAGGCTGGAGTGCAGTAGCACAATCATGGCTCATTGCAGCCTCGACCTCCTGGGCTCAGACAGTCCTTCTGCATCAGCCTCCTGAGTGGCTGTGACTACAGGTGTGTGGCACCTGGCTGACTTTTTGATTTTTCTCTAGCGGTTAGGTCTCACTATGTTGCTCAGGCTGATCTTGAAATCCTTCGCTTAAGCATTCCTCCTGTCTTGGTCTCCGAAAGTGCTTGGATTATAGGTTTGGGCTACCATGCCTGGCCTATGACTTAAAAACATTGATACGTGTTGTGTTGTTGGTAATATATTACTTGAAAATATTCTTTCTTCTAGGACAGCTAATATGTCAGATAAAGTACCTTTTACTTTTTCTGGAAACTTTTAACTTCCCTAGTTGATCAACATTAGTTAATAAGGGATATTTGCTTATGTTAGTTTTTTGAAATCCTGAATAATAATAATAATAAACATGAGAGAAAGCCCTTTGAAACTAAAGAAACCTGCTAAAAAGAACTAATCAAAATAAATACCAGAAGCCAGTTTTTATTAGTAGTGGGGATCTGCTGGGGGGGAAGGATACACCTTATCAACAAGGATACACGCATAATGAACATTTGTGTACCTAACCCTGAATTGTACCCCACATCTTTAAAATAAAAAATAAAATAAAATAAAAATAATAAAAATAGAAAAAGAAAATATTTAAATATCTGTTTTCATGACTAGCTTAAATTATCATATATTTTATTGTTGTGATTCTATTTGCTTCCTTTTTTGTTGTTGTACCATTTTACATTCTCAATAGCAGTATCTATTTGTGTCTTAAACAAGAAATGTGCAGACATGTTATTTATGCCAATGGAACTTAATTATTTTAGACTTGCTTTCTGTATTATTTTTTATAGATGTCAACGTTTCATATAAAGTCCTTTTTACCTTCCATTTTGGACATTCTTTATTGTGGTATTCTTCTTTTTGAGATAGTATGAGAGAACAAAAAGTTTTCTGAAAGAGCATGAAATAAGTAAATGTTAAGTCTGTTTACAGACTGTTTCAAGTCCATGTTACTTGTGTATTACAAAGTGGGGAACATTCAGCTTCAAAGCACATCTGGCTGCTGTTACAAAATCAGAAATTGGATTGCTTATTTCCCCAAATAGACTCAAGAACATACTTTCCTATGAGTAATTCCCATTGCATATTACAATTGGTTATGAGACAACATTGTAATGAATAATGGCAACATACTGGTATTTGTTTTATTGTGTTCATTGTTGCTTTTAAAAATTGGACGAGATTTTTTTCTTGATTTCGTCAGCTTGAGAAAGGAAATTTTTGATACTAGAATGGGTCTATAGCTTTTGTATTTAATAAATTCTATAGTTGAAGAGGATGAAAGTTACTTCTACATAGCTGAAATGCTGCATTGTAATTAGCTAAACCAATATTTTGTACCCTGCTTATAAATGTATAGCTGAGTAAAATTAAGTCACCAAAGGTTTTCTTTGCTTTTGCTTTTAAGTATTAAACTTAATTAGAGCTTAAGCATCTTTGAAAATTCCTGTTTTCTTTTCATTTACTTTTTTTTTTATATTTCATTCTGCTTCATGAATTAGGGTTTTATATGTTTTGCTGAATTGCATGTGTCTTTGAAGAACTTACTTTCTGTGCTGCTTTTCTGCATTCCAAAAATAGAGAATAATTACTTATTTTTCATATTCATACTTCAGTAAATAAATATTTAACTGAGTGTATTTTGCTGTCTGCTGGAAATGTGCTGTTTCTAGTTTCCAAAGAGCTGTTTATGTACATTTGTGTGTGTGTGTGTTTGTCTTTGTGTGTGTGTTTGTGTGTGTGTGTGTGTAGTGTTATTTACTGAAGAAGATACTTATTTTTTTGATACAGGATTTAGGATAGATTGTATTACTAATTGTTTCCCAAAGTAAATGTACTAATTCATATACCTGTTAGTAGTGTTTCCCATCTTGAACATTTTTATTGTCAAATTTTAAATGTATGCCAATCTGTAAAATTATAAAATGTCATCTCATTGTGACATTACTTTATATTTTTTCATTTCTAAATAGATTTAGTATATTTTCATATTTTTATTAGCTGTTCATAATTCCTCATCAGTGAAATGTGCTCCAAGTATTTTTTTCCATTGTGTTGTTTATCTTTGTTTCACTGATTTTTAAAGGGCTTCTTTACACATATTGAAGACTAATAATTTGTACAAAAGTCTCTTGGTTTATGGCTTAAAGGGGACATTTTGCGTCTTTCAGCTTAGTGATGCCTGCTTATGGTTTTTTTGTAGGTTGTCTTTATTAAGTTAAGGATGTCTCTTTTTATTCCTTTGGATCAAGGTGGTTTTAAGAATCATGACTGGTTGTGGAATTTTTGAATGCCTTTCTCATCTTTTTAGAGGGTCATATCATTTTCCTCCTTTAATCTGTTAATAGTATAAACCCCACAATAAATTGCTGTTATTTTTTATCTTATTATGTTTTTGTTAGTTCTTCAAATAGTCAATTATTTATTAAAGAGATTTAAAACATAAGATTAAAAGTCTTATGCATTTGCCCAACTATTTACCACTTCTGGAGTTATTAATTGCTTTATGTGGGATTTCCATCTGGTATTATTTTCAGGTCTTTATGACATTTTTTCTCATAGCTCTATCATAAACATCTCTCAAAGTGCTTGGCATGTGGTAGATGTTTAGTAAGTAACTGTTGAATGAATATGTTACAAACCCAGGCTGTGACACAATAAATACTTCCTTTGGAGGATCTCTTACACGCATGTTGTCTTCTGGGTAACTGTGTTGTCTCAAATTTTGTCTTCCTAAACCTGCAATACTTTTATCTATATAGATAGAAAAGTAACTCTTGAGACAGTGAAATTTTTCTCAGCCTGATTTTTTCTAGTTTACACAAAATAATTTTCATGTTGTTCTTAAAAAATGACAAACTTTATTTTACTTCCAAAACATGTTTATAGCTTCTATATAATAACTGGTATTCCATTTAGCTAGTCCTAAGTAACCACTAACTTTTGTGCAGTGGCTTTCCACAGGAATTCAATATGTTCCTCTGTCCTTTTTCCCAGAATTAAAGTTGTTTAAAAAGTATTTTTTCTAAAGCATGTATTTAAACTATGTAGTGATCACAAACTGTCATTTAGCAAGGCTAATCAATAATATTTGGCTTTCCAGAAGCAAAATATAAGATAATTATGAATTTAGCTTGTAATCTTATTAAATAAATCTTTAAAAAAATTTTTATTATGAAAATATTTAAGTCAAAAAGGAATGGTATAATAACTTATGTGCCTATTGCCTTTTATACTGTATGATTTTGCTTAATTGGAACTATTTTTTATGAATTTTAGTTTTTTAACTTAAAAACATGTATTATTTTAGATTCAAGGGGTACATTGTGCAGGTTTGTTACACAGGTATATTGTGTGAGGGTGAGGTTTGGTGCTTCTGTTGAGCTCATCAGCCAGGGAGTGGACATGACACTCAGTGGGTGGTTTTTCAACCCTTGCTACCCTCCCTCTCTCCTCGCTTTAGGAGTGTCCCATTGTCTGTCATGCCCGTTCTCGTTCCCAGGTGCACTGAGTGTTTAGCTCCCGCTCATAACTGAGAACATGTGGTATTCAGTTTTCTGTTTCTGCTTAGGGTGATGGTCTCTAGCTGCATCCGTATTGCTGTGAAAGACATGACTGTGTTCTTTTTTATGGCTGTGTGGTATTCCATGGTGTGTATGTACCACATTTTCTGTACCCAGCCCACCATTGATGGATACCTGGGTTGGTTCCATGTTTTTGCTGTTGTGGTTAGTCCTGCAGTAAGCAAGTGAGTGTGGGTGTCTTTTGGTCAGAAATTTGTGCTCCTTTTGTGTATACCCAGTAGTGGTATTGCTGGGTCGAATGGTACATCTATTTTCAGTTCTTGGAGAAATCTCCACGCTGCTTTCCATAGGGGTTGAACTAGCTTTCATTTCTACCAACAGTGTAGGAATGTTCGCTTTTCTCTGAACCCTCACCAACTTCTGTTTTTTTTTTTAAATTTTTTTGACTTTTTAGTAAAAGCTATTCTGATTGGTGTGAAATAGAATCTCATTGTTATTTTGATTTGCATTTCTCTGATTATTAGTGATAGCTAACATTTCTCATATGTTTGTTGGCCGCTTGTATATCTTCCTTTCAGAAGTGTCTGTTCATGTCCTTTGTCCTTCTATGTTTTTTCTTTTTTGAATCAAGCTCTCACTCTGTCGTCCAGGCTGGAATGCAGTGGCATGATTATGGATCACTGCATCCTCTACCTACTGGACTCAGGTAATCCTTCCTCCTCAGCTTCCCAAGTAGCTGGGACTACAGGCATGTACCACCATGCCCAGCTAATTTTTCGGTATTTTATGGAGATGAGGTCTTGCTGTGTTTCCTAGGCTGGTCTTGAACTCCTGGGCTCAAGCAATCCTCCCACCTCAGCCTCCCAAAATGATGGGATTACACGAGCTACCACACCTGGCCCTTTGCCCACTGTTACTAGTTTTTTCCTTATTGTGTTGTTTGAGTTCTTTATAGATTCTGAATATTAGTCCTTTTTTTGGATGCATAGTTTGCACATATTTTCTCTTTCTGTAGGTTTTATATTTGATGGTGCCTTTTGCTGTACATACGCTCTTTAGTTTGATTAGGTCCCACTAGTGTATTTCTGTTTTTGCTGCTTTTGAGGTCCTGGTCATGAGTTCATTGCTAGACTGATGTCCAGAAGAGTGTTTTCTAGGGTTTCTTCTGGGATTTTTAAAGTTTGAAGTTTTATGTTTAAGTAATTAATCCATTTTGACTTAATTTTTGTATGTAGTGATAGGGAGGGTTCTAGCTTCCTTCTTCTGTAGATAGTTAGCCAGTTTCCCCAGCACCATTAGTGAAATAGAGTGTCCCTTCCTCAGTGTTTGTTTTGTCAGCTTTGTCAAATATTAGATGATTGTAAGACAGCAGTTTTATTTCTGGATTTTCAGTTCTGTTTCATTGGTGTACATGTCTATTTTTGTATTATTACCACACTGTTTTGATTATTATAGCCTTGCAGTAAAGTTTGAAGTCTAACAATGTGATGCCTCCATCTTTGTTCATTTTGCTTATAATTGCTTTGGCTATTCAGGCTCTTTTTTGCTTCCATATGAATTTAATTATTGTTTTTTCTAGATATGTGAAAGATGATAGTGATAATTTGGTAGGGATTGCATTGAATCTGTAGATTGCTTTAGACAGTGTGGATATTTTAATACTACTACTTAGTTCATCAAACATTCCAGGAGCGTGAAATGTTTTCTGTTTGTTTCATATTTGATTTCTTTCAGCAGTGGTTTGTAGTTCTCATTGTAGAGATCTTTCACCTTTTTGGTTAGATGTATTCTGATTATTATGTATTACTATTTTTTATGAGTATTATAAATGGGATTGTGTTCCTGATTTGATTCTCAGCTTGAACAGTGTTGGTGTATAAAAATGCAGTTGGTTTTCATGCATTGATTTTGCAACCAGAGATTACTGAAGTTGTTTATGGGTGCTAGGAATCATATAGTGGAATCTTTAGGGTTTTCTAGATTCAGAGTCATATCATTTGCGAGGAGAGATAATTTAACTTCCTCATTTCCTATTTGATGTCTTTGCTTTCTTTCTCTTGCCTGATTCCTCTGTCTAGGACTTCTAGTACTGTGTTGAATAGGAGTGGTAAAAGTGGGCATCCTTGTCTTATTCTAGTTCTTGGGGGAATGCTTTCAACTTCTGCCCATTAAGTATGATGCTGGCTGTTTATTTGTCATAGATGGTTCTTATTATTTTGAGGAATGTTCCTTTGATGCCCAAGTGGTTGAGGATTTTTATTGTAAGGGGGCTGTTGGATTTTGTCAAATGCTTTTTCTGTGTCTGTTGAGATAATTATGTTGTCCTTGCTTTTACTTCTGTTTATGTGGTGAATTATGTTTGTTGATTTGTGTACACTGAATCATCCTTGCATGCCAGAAATAAATCCCACTTGATCATGATGGATAAGTTTTGTGAGTGTACTGCTAGATGCGACTTTTGTTGAGGATTTTGTTGAGGATTTTTGCATTTGTTTTCATTAGAGAAACTGGCCTGCAGTTTTCTTTCTTTGTTGAGTCTTTGCCATTTTTTTGATATCAGGATGATGTTGATGTCATAGAATGCATTAGAGAGGAGTCACTCTTTCTCAATTGTTTGGAATAATTGTAGTAGTTTTGGTATCAGCTCTTCCTTGTATGTCTGGTAGAATTCAGCTGTGAAGCCATTAGGTCCCCAACTTTTTTGGGTGAGTAAATTTTTTATTACTGATTCAGTTTCATTGCTCATATTGTTTTGTTCATAGTTTCAATTTTTCTGTTTTAATCTTGGGAGATTGTGTGTTTCCAAGAATTTATCCATTTCCTGTAGATTTTCTAATTTGCACATATACAGATGTGTATAATAATCTCTGATACTCTTCTGAGTCAGTTGTAATATCACCTTTTCATCTCTTTCTTTTTTTGGCTAGTTGGGTTAGGGGTTTGTCGATCTTTCTTATCCTTTCAAAGAGCCAGCTTTTGATGCATTGATTCTTTGTATGGTTTTATTGATTCAACTGCATTTATTTCTGCTCTGATTTTGATTATTTTCTTCTGTTAGCTATGGTTTTAGTTTGTTCTGTTTTTCTAGTTCCCCTAGGTGAGATGTTAGATTATTTATTTGAGATATTTTTGTTTTCATGTCATGAGCGTGAAGTGCCATAAACTTGTGTCTCAGCACTGCTTTGGCAGTGTCCTGGAGCTTTTGGTATGTTATCTCTTTCTTTTCTTTTTTTTTTTTGAGTTGGAGTCTCACTCTGTCGCCCAGACTGGAGTGCAGTGGCCGCTCCCGATCACTGCAGCCTCGACCTGCTGGGCTCCAGCGATCCTTCAGCCTCAGCCTTCCAAGTAGCTGGAATTACAGGTACGCACTACCATGCCCAGCTAATTTTTTTTATTTATTTATTGTAGAGATGAGGTCTTGCCCAGTTGCCCAGGTGGGTCTTGAACCCGTGGGCTCAGGCAATCTACTCACCTCAGCCTCCCAAAGTGCAGGATTACAGGCTGAGCCACTGAGCCTGGCTACATATTTTGTGTTTTTTTTGAGTTGGCGTCTTACTCCGTCGCCCAGACTGGAGTGCAGTGGCTGCTTCCAGCCACCGCAGCCTCGACCTGCTGGGCTCCGGCGATCCTTCCACCTCAGCCTTCCGAGTAGCCGGAACTACAGGCGCGCGCTACCACGCCCGGCTAATTTTTTTGACTTATTGTAGAGATGAGGTTTCGCTTGCCCAGGCGGGTCTCGAACCTGCGGGCTCAGG
Organism: Tarsius wallacei; assembly: GCA_963574415.1. Lineage (NCBI taxonomy): Eukaryota > Metazoa > Chordata > Mammalia > Primates > Tarsiidae > Tarsius > Tarsius wallacei. The sequence goes on along the minus strand of CAUYQG010147032.1, from coordinate 8,115 downwards.
CAATCCACTCACCTTAGCCTCCCAAGGCGCGGGATTACAGGCTGAGCCACTGAGCCCGGCTTGCTACTTATTTTTAAAGGAACTAATTTATTGGATTTTTTTTTGTGTGTGTATTAGGCACACGCACAAAATTAGCTAGGTATTTGCTAATTTGGAGAATTCTGTTCTATGTGTAAGTATTCAGATGTTCAGTAAAAATAATAAGTAGATATTGTAATATACCTGAGCTATTTAGAGGTCTATGATGTTAGTTTGTCTCATTAATGATGATGTTAAATCTCATCATTTGTTTAAGTTCCTTACTGCCAGATTTATCCATTATAATTTGTCTTTTTCTCTTTATAATACATAATCTATAGGATCATACTGATTACTTTCTTTTGCTATCTCTTGTACAGAAGAAGTACCATGTAGTTGTCACAATAGAAATACCTCTCCTTAGAGCACCAAGCTAAAGTGGCTAACAGTGTTTGAAAATTGAGTGTTATGTGTGAGGCGATATGTAAAAAAAATGGAGTTTAGAGTTCATTTAATTTGAGCTTCTTTGTGATGTGAACTTTTAAGTGCAGGGTTTAAATAAGTTGCTTAAGAGCCTTGGGATGCAAATCTAGTTTTCCTTGGGTCATAAGAAATTTATGATTTATTTACTGATAACCTTTTCATAGTTGTACTTTAGTAGAGTATTAACATTTTTTATAGCTTTCAGACAAGTTCTTTCCTGTTTTTAAGAATCACTTCCTCCAGTCTTCTTGTGTGTGCCTTAGAACAATACAGCTCTTAGTGAGGTGCCTGGAGTTATCTGGGTTTGAACTGTGGCTCAAGAGTTATTTAACCTCTATACCTCAGTATTCTGCTTTGTAAAGTAGAATAATAATACCTCATAAGTTTGCTGTGAGGATTAAATAGGTATTTGGCATAGTTTCTGGTCACAAGCGTTCAGTAAGTTATATATTCTTCAAAATCTGATAAAACTTGTCACATAATACTTAGTGACTTTTTCCTTAAATCTATGCACTATATGCATAAACATGTAAACGTACCTGTAGACTTTGCTCAAGAAAATAATTTTAGACATTTCTTCTGTAATTATCTCTGTCCCATCCTTGGAAGGACAATTTTTTTTTAAATTTTTTTTTTGGAGTCAGAATCTCCCTCTGTTGCCCGGGCTGGAATGCAGTGGCATGCTCATGGCCACCACAGCTTTGACCTGCTGAACTCAGGAGATCTACCTCAACCTTTCAAGTAGCTGGGACTACAAGTGCATGTCACCACGCCTGGTTAATTTTTTGATTTATTATAGAGAAGAGGTCTTGCTAAGTTGCCCAGACTGGTCTCAAACTCCTGGTCTCAGGTAGTCTCTCTCCTCTTCTCCCAGAGTGTTGGGATTACAGGTGTGAGCCTGGCTGGAAGGAAATTTATTTTTTAAAAAAATTTTTTGGTGGTAATTTGCTATGTTTCAAACTCCTGACCTCAAGCAATCCTTTGGAGGAAATTTAGAATCACATTTAACTTAGGATACTTGTAGAGTCCATGTGGTAACTATTTCCCCACCTTAAATGTCTACATTTGCTGCATACTACTTTGAACATAACACCTAGGGACTGCCCAGTACTACCTAAAAAAAAAAAAGGCAGATATTCTTTCTACTTCAGATTATGTGATCTTAATTCATACCTTGGAAATGGTTAATTCAAGGCACTGTTAGCTACCTTACTTACATCTCTTCCCTAAATTAGAGACTACAGTTCATTAAGTGATGATCAGTTGATCTAAGAGTAATTATCAGCTAAATTTTTCAGTAGATCTCAATGGAAAAGGTACCATAACTCCATAGAGTATTTGGAAAAATATGGGGACATTTTTGGTTGTTAAGTCACTATGGGTGATATATCACTGGCATTTGGTGATCAGGTACCAGGGGTAATAGTCCAAAACATAGACTTGTTCACTGAAAATGCCAGTAGCTTTGTGGTAGAGGTAAAGACTTGGTGAATTGGTATATAATGTTTTATTTTATCTGAGTTATAAAAAAAGGTTAATGCTAGCTGGGCTCGGTGGCTCAGCCTGTAATCCCACGCCTTGGGATGCTGAGGTGAGTGGATTGCCTGAGCCCGCCGGTTCGAGACCCGCCTGGGCAACTTGGCGAGACCTCATCTCTACAATAAATCAAAACTTAGTTGGGCGTGGTAGCGCGCGCCTGTAGTTCCAGCTACTTGGAAGGCTGAGGCGGAAGGATCGCTGGAGCCCAGCAGGTCGAGGCTGCGGTGGCCGGGAGCGGCTGCTGCACTCCACTCTAGGCGACAGAGTGAGACGCCACGCCTGGCCATGTGTGCTTTTACCTAGACAGTATAATTATTTGTAGCCCTATCTCAAGTCTTAGAAATAAAATGTTTTTAAAATACTAATTTAATAATTCAGTTCAGTTGAGCCATAAAACCAGTAGGGAAGATTTAGAAAGTTCTGATTAATTAAGATATTTTACAAACCAGAAAAAAATATGCTAACATTAATTCTAACATTGTGATAAAAATCAGAGAGAACATGCATAATTTATTTAAACCCAAATCATCAAACCATATGCACTTATCCAAGGATTTCCTATGAGTAGAAATATTACTGAACTGTATTTTAATCTAATAGCAAAACCCTTCAAGTTTGGTTTGAAGTACCAAAAACCTTAACAATATGCAGTTTCTCTTACCAGACTTCCTCCCCTTGCTTCCTACCTCTGAAATAGCAACCAAGTCTATTAATTCACCTCAGAACTAAACTTCTATATATTTCTTCCTCTAATGTACTGTTCCGCAAGTTATCTGTGTTTATTAGATAAGACAATGAAAACTGGAGCTCCATTAAATTTAAGGAATTGTTTAGCCTAATTCATTAATTTTCTTCAGAGATAAGAAAATGTATAATAATTTGTTCAAAAGATGTTCATATATATATATACAATGGGAACTCATCTAATTCTGGGCAATGATGATTTTCTTCCTGCTTTATTATATTTTTTTGTGCTGTTTATTTCTGGTTTTCATCCAGTCAGATTAGACGTTAATTTAGGAATATAAATTTTGATTTAGTAATACTTTATTGTTGATATACAGAACATTCCTCACGTCTTATTTTCACTCATTTTTCTATTTTTATGAGATTTTTCCTGGATTTGTTTTCTTTTGTTTTTTTGAGAGAAGGGAGAGAGAAGTTTATACTCTTGAAACCTTTTAGAGTTTTCCAAAGAATATGGAACTCCAAACAAAAGAGAAAATTCTTACTACAAAACACATTCAGGCTCATCAATGCTTAGTTTAGACAAACCAAGCAAAACCCTCTCAGAAGTCAGGGTTCTCAATTTTCTCAAGCCATGCAAGAGTGTTTTCAATAGTTATTGCTACAGTAGTGGTTTAACTTGAGTGTGTATCAGAATCACCAGAAAGGTTTAATTAAACAGATTCCTTGACCCTCACTTGGAAGTATGTGATTCAGCAGGTAAGGTCCAAGAACTTGCATTTCTTTTATTTATTTATTTATTTATTTATTTATTTACTTACTTTTGATTTGCGGTCTTACTCTGACCCAGGCTGGAGTATAGTGACACAATCACGGCTTACCACAGACTCGAATTCCCGGGGGCTGAGGTGATCCTTTTGCTCAGGGATTACAGGCACCTTCCTCAGTCAGTTTTCCTTCCTTCCTTCCTTCCTTCCTTCCTTCCTTCCTTTCTTCCTTCCTTCCTTCCTTTTCTTTTCTTCCTCTCTTTCTTTCTGTCTTTCTTGAATTTGATTTTCTAACAAAGTGGTCCTCAGACCAGTGAATCACTAGTCTGAGGACCACTTTGAGAATCACTCTCCTTGAGTGTTCAAGAAATGGCCACTTTCTGGGCCCAATCAATCTGACAAAGTTTTGTAAGAGAGAGAAATATAAACTAAACAGAGCCGGTCTCAGTGGCTCAGCCTGTAATCCCGCACCTTGGAAGGCTGAGGTGAGTGGGTTGCCTGAGCCTGAGGGTTTGAGACCTGCCTGGACAACTTGGCGAGACCTCATCTCTACAATAAATCAAAAAATCAGCCGGGCATAGTAGTGCGCGCCTGTAATTCCGGCTACTTGGAAGGCTGAGGCGGAAGGATTGCCGGAGCCCAGCAGGTCGAGGCTGCGGTGGCCGGGAGCGGCCACTGCACTCCAGTCTGGGTGACAGAGTGAGACTCCAACTCAAAAAATAAATAAATAAATAAATAAAATAAACAGAAGAGAAACAACTACAACACAAACACACTAACACTTAAAAACAAACTATTATAAAGACTAGTCAACTTTTTAAATAAGAATTGAAAAAGACTGATTTCATTTCACACCCACAAAAAGCTTCACAATTTTATTCATATATCGGGAGGAAGCAAAAGGCCTCCAAACTCATTGTCTTCCTTCTTTTCCCCACTGCTGCAGTTACTCTTCACATGGATGGTCCTAATCCTGGAGTCTGTGGTTCTACTGGCAGATAGACTCTCTCCTTCACTGTCTCTCACTGAATGTTCTCATCCACTGCTTCCTCACTCTGTAATGTCTGTCGAACAAAGTTCCACCTTTCCATCCTCCAGAAATCTGTTACATACCCATATGTTGACCATATTTTTTCCCAGACTTTGTGTTAATATGAGAGCCCAGGAAGGAAAGGAAATAAATGTCTGTACCTAGTCCACCATTATAATCTAGAATCTTCTGTATTAGTCACAAATAATTCACACAAATTTCTTCCACTCAACCATAGCTGATTCAGATCATCCCTTATGCTATCTCATCCCACCACAGTCTCTACACCAATTTCTATTATCAAAGGTAGTGTGAACATTTGAATTGATTGAGTTTAAATATAAAAAGATTTGTTAGCTCCCGTGGCTGGGAAATCCAGAGGTAAGGCAGCCTCCAGGGTTAGTTGATTGAGTGGTCAATGATATAATTAAGATTATGATTGGGACATGGAAGAAAGAACTGGCAAATAAGGAAATAGAACTTTGACAATAGAAAGGCATTTGATCCATCAGGCCCTTTTTGTTGTTTTGAATCCCCTATAGAAAAAAGTAGTATTGTTAACAGAACTGTGAAGAAAAAAGAAGGGAAGGTGAGGACTTCAAGAGACTCTTGAATAAAAAATTCTTAGTTCTTAACATGGCCTGTGAAATTTTATCTGATCTGGTTATACTGAGACTCCTCACACCATTCTATCTCACATTCTAGAAGGGTTTGTAGTGGTAGTGGTACAAATAACACACAAGCATTTTCCAAGTATTTTGTTTGTTTTATCTTCCTTAAGCCTCACAAAAGCTCTGTGGGGTTGGTACTATGAACAACCTCACTTTATATACTAGAAAAGGAAGTGACCCAGGTTTAGTAAACTGTTCAAGTTCTCGTAGCCTGTCAGCGTCAGGGTCAGTGTCCAGACTTAGGCTGTTTGGTCCCAGAATCTACATCCTTAAGCTTTCCATTCAGCTGTCACTCAACTTGCAGGTCAATGGTCACAGGATTGCAAGAAAGATAGTGATAGTCCTGGGCAACTTTAGTTAAAAAAAAAATGAATAAAAGTGCCAAAAAGCACATGGATTTTAAAAAGAACATTTGTGTAATAATCTATTATTAATATGGAACTAAAGCAAAGCATGATAAAAGCAACTACTAGATTTAACTATCTTTTAAAAATCTTCAAATTTCTATAAGATACCAATAAATCAACATAAATAAGGCTCAAATGAGTTTCAAACCAAGAAAAATACTTACAACATGGCAAACAAATATCCCTAACATACATAAAAGCTTATAAACTAGAAAGAAAAATCCGATATAAGAAGAAATAAAAATGTATATGTAAAGTTTACATAATAGACCTATGTAAGTATTTATAATATGGCTACGTTCATTAATAATAAAAGAAATGAAAAGTAAATAAAAAGTTTTTTTATTTGTGTTTTTTTCTTACCAGATTGGCGAAGTTTTAAAAGGTAACAAAATTCCGTTTTAACATAATGTTCTTAAAAAGGCATTCTCATACCCTGTTGGTGAAAATGTATTGAAATTATCTTTCTAGATGGGAGTTTCAAAGATAAATCAAATGAGTGTTTTATGTATGTTGATTCAGCAGTTTCATTTCTAGAAATACATTCTCAGGTGGTTGTTGGACAAGTGAACAGATAAGCTGTTCTCTACAGTTTTACTTATAATAGTGAAAAATTGGAAACAAATCCAAGTGTCCATGCCAGCAGATTTGCTTAGATATATTATGGTGCATCAATACAACAGAATACCAATTAGCTACTCATGATGATATGCATTTATATTTATTGAAATATAATTATTTTTCCAACATATTATGTGGTTTAAAAAAAAGGAGATAGAAATTTTGTAAAATATTCTATATATGTCATACTTTATGTATATATAAACATATTTTTCTCTGTGTGGTAGAATTTCAGGTGACTTGGTTTACTCTAAATAGTTGAAGATGTTTACAGAATACTGCAACAAATGTTTCCTAATACTTCATGATTTGGCAATCTAAATTTTCTTAAATCGAATTTTCTAATCTTCTTCTCTATGTAGCCTCCCCTACACTTACTTATTATTTTAACTTTGGCACTCTATCCTTTCTTGCCTGATAATCACTTATATGATCTTCCAATTTATCGTGTGCACTAAATTATTTTTATTTTTCTCATAAACCTCATCTTTATAATTTATAACTCTTATTTTTTTTTTGTAAGGAATCTTCAAAGGGCATTTTAATGAACCAGTTTTTTCTGGAACTGCTTTTCCAAGTCTCAAAAATTTTTTATGTTCCCTATTTACTTATTTTAATTTTTTTTTTTAATTTTTATTTTAAAGATGTGGGGTACCATTCAGATTTAGGCATGCAAGTGGTCATTGTACAGGTAAAGTTTGGGCCTTCCTTCAGTCCCCACTTCACCTGGTTTGATTGAGATCAGGTAAGCTTATTGATGTTATGTGCCCCACTCCCTTCCCTGGCAGTGTCCCACTACTGCCAATCCCTTTCTTACTGTATTATGGTAAATGTTCAGGGTCTGCTTATGAATGAATGTTTCCTCTTTAGACAAAACATAGCTTCTGCCAATCTCTCCCCCAGTTATATTTTAATCCTAACTCACTCTTTCGCCCAATATAAACCCCCAACAAGACCTATAAGAGTTCTTTTTTTTCAGTTGGAGTCTCACTCGTCGCCCAGGCTGGAGTGCAGTGGCACGCTCACAGCCATTGCAGCCTCGACCTGCCGGGCTTAGGGGATCCTTCCACCTCAGCCTTCCAAGTGGCTGGAACTACAGACATATGCCACCACGTCCGGCTAATTTTTGTGATTTATTGTAGAGACGAGGTCACACCAAATTGCCCAGGCTGGTCTCAAACTACTGGGCTTAGGCAACTCTCTCGCCTCGGTCTCCCAAAGTGCTGGGATTAAGGGCTGAGCCACTGTACCCGGACGAGAGTTCTTATTTAATAGTAGAATAGGGAAAAGAACTTGAAAGTTTCCAATGAGAAGTTGCAAGGATGGGCAAGAGAATGAACAAATGGCAGGTTCATCATTAAATAACTAAGTCCGTGACCTTAGGTAAATCACTTCACCCTCTTCCCCTTACTTTTTCTGCCTAATACTTACTCTGTTCACCTGTTATGATACCAATGTATCTCAAGTTACAATAGCACAGAATTTTACCTGCTTTCTATTTTTAAAAGTTAACATCCTGAGTGGTTGTCACTGCTCCTCATGAGGTCATCTATTTTCTTTTCTTTTTTTTTTTTGAGTCAGAGTCTCACTATATTGCCCAGGCTGGAGTGCAGTGGCCACTGCAGCCTTTATCTGTTGGGCTCAGGCAATTCTTCCACATCAGCCTTCCAAATAGCTGGAACTAAAGGCGTGTGCCACCACGCTCAGCTAATTTTTTGGTTTATTGTAGAGAAGAGATCTTGCCAAGTTGTCCAGGCTGGTCCTGTGGCCTCAGGCAATTCTCTCTCCTCAGCCTCCCAAAGTGCTGGGATTATAGGCGTGAGCCACCAGGCCCTGCTATTTTCTGAACCATTATCTGATTACTACTGCTACCACCTTTTTGCCTTGGGGAA
>CAUYQG010147030.1:0-20056 GCA_963574415.1 Tarsius wallacei | reverse complement strand
GTCCGGAGTTTGAGTATCCCAAGTCTGCTGGGTTAACCCTTTGCCACACACAAGGCAACTTTCTTGTGAAGTAACTTCTCCGAAGGAAAAAATATATATGAAACCAACCTATAATCAGAATTTTCCAGAATGAGGAACATTAAACCTATTTATTCTTAGCGAGTTGCCCAGGCTGGAGTGCAGTGGTTTGATCATAGCTCAATGCAGCCTCAACCTCCCAGGCTCAAGTGATCCTCCCATCTCAGCCTCCCAAGAAGCTGGGACTACAAGTGCTTGCCACCATGCCTAGCTAACTGTTTTCCTTTTTTGTAGAGATGAGGTCCCATTGTGTTGCCCAGGCTAGTCTCAAATTCCTGTCCTCAAGTGATCCTCCTGCCTCAGCCTCCCAAAGTGCCCCTGTGCCTGGCTGAGACCACTGAGTCTATGAGCTACCTAACAAGCTAAGAAAATGTGGGCAGAGTCAGCTGCTGCCTCTTGCAACCGAAGACTCAAAACCACTTTTTACGTGAGGCGTCCGCACCAGTATCTGTCATAGGATGGCCCATCCAGGGCTCCAGAGAAGCTGTCATCAAAGCCTCGCGGAAGCTGTCATCCCTGCGGCAGGGCCACCGCACGCCGTGAGATTTGCCCTGCTGTACACGTGGGTGGAAGGCAGGGCAGTGTTCGCTATTGAGCAAATGGACAGTGCCTCGGAGGGGCGCTTCTGCCTGCTCTAGGACGAAAGCCAGCATCCTCTTCCACACCCGTAGAACAATTCTGGGCCTTGTCGGTGTCTGATTCAAAGAGCATGGTTACTTCGTGTACTTGAATGCAACAAGAATTTCCTTCAAGGCCCATAATCCTGGTTGTATACTTTAAAATATATTGAACTAGCCTTCCCCTCAGCTGAGGACAATAAGCGCCCCGTTTAATGGTCCTGAGAGTTAATTTAGTTTAAAGAGAAGCTACAGCACAGCACCAGCCTTATGTAACGTCTTCATCATTCTTTTCCAAAAGGCATTGGCTCCGGTGCAGTCGTCCAGACATGTTTAAGGATGCTTATTAAACACAGGCCGGGGGGAACAAGGGTCTGAGGTCTCGGGAGCCGGCAGTCCCCACCCTAATGGGTTTCTAGGTTAATTGCGCAACAAAGGCATTTACAGGCCTGTGGAAAATTAAGTTTAAAAAAGCAAAACAGCAATAAGACCTAAGCGGTTCCTCAAGAAGAAAGCCCAGCCCGGTCCCTGCGTCTGAGCGTTTCATAACAGCTGGAGGAGCTGGCAGTTAAAGACAGATCTGAGTTAGAACAGAGCCCTTGTGTATCGGGGATACAGAGGGGTCTGGGAGGACGGAGGGCGTCACTCCCTCCGTCTCCCATGGCTGCGGAGGCTTCATAGAGAGCCTCAGGATAAGTGAGCTGTCACAGGGCAGGGACGAGGGCGTGTGCCAGCCCTAGGGTGGTGTGAGAGCAAATGACTGTGTGGGAGTGGGTAGACGTGTGGGCGTGAAACAGGCGGAGGGAGAGGCGGGGAGGTCATGCTGGGGTTCGTGAGGAACCCCAAGGGAGACGGTGCACCCCAGAGCTATGCTTCAGCGGGAACAGTGAGACGTGGCTTATGTTTTACCCAGGTCATTCTGGCAACTGCATAGATAACAGATGGAAGGCAGAGGAAACCAGAAGCAGAAAGACCCAAATGTTCTGTACCCATGTGCCTGTCCCCACTCTCTGGACTCAGGGCAAGCGATGAGGCCAGAGCTCTGTGCGCAAGGTGGAGGCTGCACACTCCGGTGCTTTTCATGGCTCTGAGCTCCTGTGCACTGGGCACCGCAGTGTTTTGTTGTCACTTGACCCAAACTTTAAAACGAAGGGTCTTCCACCAAAATCCAGATGCTCCCCTTTTCACTGAAATCCAATCTGGCAACACCAGGCCCAGCTGAAGTTCAGCAGTGGAAGCTCTAGCTTGGGGTGTCGGCCACCGATTCCCCTAGTCCCCGCCATTCCCGGAGTAACCTTGGCGTCGAAGCCTCTTTGGTGCCCCCCCCGGTGTGGCACGCTGCTTTCCTTACAGATGCAAACACTCTCTCTGTTCTTGTGTGACCACCAAAAAAGAGAAAGCGAGAGAGATGGAGGGCCGCTCACTTCAAGAAAACAGAGAGAGTGTATTTCTTTGTGGAAATGTCAACTGTTCCAGGCTCCCAGTGCAAATATCTCGTCGGTGTTGGGAGAATATCACGTAAGGTGGTCATGTGCACATATCCTTCCATCATACTTACCTATGTTGCCTGCTTTGCAATTAAATTTCCAGCCTTGAAGAAAAGGGAAGGGAAGCGTAGGCCATCCTGAAAAAGGGCGTTGGACTGATCTGAAGCACGAGCAGAAGCTGGGTGACCTTCTAGACCGCACTGCTTGATACGGTCACCCCAGACGTTCACCATGTCTCGAGTTAGTCAATTCTCACGCACTGAGGGGTTGGCTGCCAGGCACTGGGGTCTGCCCCAAGTCACACCTCGCATCTGTCAGGTCTAGGAGGCATGGTGGGACTCAAAGTGGATGTGTGTGGAAGTTTACATTATGGCCAAGGAGATACCCAAGCAAGGAATGAAGTATAATAAAATACAAACAGCATATGAGGAGAGGTTAGCATACACATCTGAGCCCATAGTAGGGGTGCAGCATCAGTGAAAAATGCTTCCAGCTGGATGATAGTGGCTTAAATAAATCGGGGGGAATTTTCTCCTGTAACAAGCAGCTGGGAAGTAAGCAGTGCCGGTGTCTGCAGAGTGCTTCATGCCAGGGCTGATGTTCCTGTGGCCTTCTGGGCTCCACCTTCGTGGTCCTACGTGGTATTTATGATGTATGATGGATAGGAGTTGGTTTTGGACATGGGGGAAAGGGCGGCAGGAGGGAGACATGACAGATCTTGCCAGAACAACTGTGTGGATATGGAGACACTCCCGAGACCGCGGTCACAGGGGAAGAGCAGGTGTGTGAACAAGGGTGAGCAGGGCTCAGCCTGGGATGTCCAGACAGAGGCACTGAGTCCAGGGGGAGGTACTGAGTCCGAGAGGAGGTATTGAGTCCAGGAAGAGGTACTGAGTCTGGGGGAAGATTTTGAGAGGAATCAAGTCCAGACAGAGATATTGAGTCCCAGAAGAGGGATCAAGTCCAGGGAGAGGTATTGAGTCCAGAAGGACATATTGAGTCCACAAAGAAGTATCAAGTCCAAGAAGAGGTATTTAGTCCAAGAGGAGGTGTAAAGACCAGGTAAATTATCAAGTCCAAAAAGAGATATTGAGTTCAGGAAGAAATATCAAGTCCAAGAAGAGGTATTGAGGCCAAGAGGAGGTATAGAGACCAGGAAGAGGAATCAAATCCAGGGAAAGGTATCAAGTCCAAAAAGAGATATGGAGTCCGGGAAGAAGTATCAAGTCCAAGGAGAGATATTGAGGCCAAATGCAGGCATTAAGTCCGGGGAAAGGTAGTGAATCCAGGAAGTGGTACCAAGTCCAGGAAGAGATATCCAGTCCAGGAAGAGGTACTGAGTCCAATAAGATTGTTGAGTACAGAAAGTGGTATTAGGTCCAGAAAGAGGTTTCAAGACCAGAAGTATTGAGTCCAAGAGGAGTTTGTATCAAGTCCAGGGAGAGGTATGTAGACCAAAAAGAGATATCAAGTCCAGGAAGAAGTATTGAGTCCAAGAAGAGATATCAAGTCTTAGAAGAGGTATCAAGTCTATGGAGGGTTATTAAGTCTTAGCAGAAATATCAAGTTCATGGACAGTGATTGAATCCAGGGAGAGGTATCGAGTCTAAGAAGTAATGAGTCAAAGAAAGAGTTTTTGAGTCCAAAAATAGGTATCAAGTTCAAAAAAACCAGTTGAATCCAGGAAGAGGTAGCGAGTCCAAAAGTGGTATCAATACTCAAGAGGTATTGATTCCAAGGAGAGGTATCAAGTTCAAATAGAAGTTTCAAGTCCAAGAAGGGGTATTAGGTTTAAAAAGAGACATCAAGTCCAGGAAGAGGTATTGTATCCAAGAAGAAGTATCAAGTCCAAAAAGTGATATCGAACTCAAGAAGACATAGCAAGTCCAAGAAGAGGTATTGAATCTAAGAAGAGGTACAGTTCCAAGAAGAGGGAATGAGTTTAAGAAAAGGGATCAAGTCCAGAACATGGATTGAGTCTAGGAAGAGGTATTGAGTCCAGGAAGAGGTATCGAGTCCAGGAAGCGGTATCAAGTCCAAGCAGAGTTACTGTGTCTAAGAAAGTGTTATTGAGTCCAAGAAGAGGGATCAAGTCCAGGAAGAGGGATCAAGTCCAAAAACAGGTGTTGAGTCCAGGAAGAGGTATTGAGTCCAAGGAAAGGTATCTAGTCCCGGAAGAGTTACCAAGTTCAAGCGGAGGCATTGCATCCAGAGGAGGTATTGAGTTCAAAGAGAGGTGTCAAGTCCAGGAAGCAGTATCAAGTCCAAGCAGAGGTATCGAATCCAAGAAGCAGGCATTGAGTCCAAAAAGTGAGATCAAGTCCAGGAAGAAGCATCAGGTCCAAGAAGAGATATTGGGCCCTGGAAGAGGTGTCAAATCCAGAAAGAAGTAATGAGTCCAAGAAAGAGTTATCGAGTCCAGAAAGAGGTACTGAGTCCAATACAAACTATTGAGTCCAGGAAGCGGTATCAAGTCCAAGTCCAATAAGAATTATTGAGTCCAGGCAAAGGTATCAAGTCCAGGAAGAACTACTGAGTCCAAGCAGAGGTAATGAGTCCAAGAAAGAGGTTTTGAGTCCAAGAGGAGGGATCAAAGTCCAGGAAACAGTATCGAGTCCAGGAAGTGGTATCAAGTCCTAGAGGTATTGAGTCCAGAAGAGGGATTGAGTCCAATAAGAATTACTGAGTCCAGGAAGAGGGATCAAGTTTAGGTAGAAGTATTGAGTCGAAGAAGAAATGTCAAGTCAAGGAAGAGTTATAGAGTCTAGGAAAAAAGTATCGAGTCCAAGAAATGGGATCAAGCCCAGGAAGAGGTCTTGAGCCGAGGAAGAGGTATGGAGGCCAAGAAGTCTTGAATCAGCGGCTGTTTTTCAGGACTCCTGCCTAGAGACCGGGGATGAGGATTCGAGACCACTCCGTGCAGCAGGCAGAGCTTTGCAGCAACGGGTGGACTGGTGGCAGGGCTGCGGCAGGAGGAGAGACGCCTCGGAGCCTTCGCGCTTCCCATGGTGAGGGTGAGGCCCTGCACTGAGGAGTCGGAAAAGGGAGGAAGTCCAAGGCCGGCAGCTTAAACGTCCTGTGATCCGAGACCCTTTCAGGAGACTTCCCTCCTAGCACTCTGTGGTACTAGGGAGACATTGTGGGAGCCTTGAGGAACACGTAGGGGTGGGGTGGCATCCGGGGAGGTGGCCGTAAGAATCAAGGGGATGAAATGAGGCTGCAGTGTTCGGGGCACTGGCAGCGTCCAGAGAAACTTGCTATGGCTGAGTTGGAAGAGCCACGATGTATTGCTCCTGTGCAAATGGTCACTGAATCCTGGGAATTGTGACTCAAAACTGAAGGAATGCCTAAACCCTGGGTCGTTAGTACAGGATTTTTAAATATATTTTTACTTTTATTAACAATTTTTTTTCTTGAATTGGGGGGTCTCATTATTTTGCTCACCTGACCTTGAACTCCTGGGCTCAGACAGTCCTTCTGCCTCAGCCTCCCAAGTAGCTAGGACGACAGGTGCACACCTCCAGGCCTGGTTAATTTTTTTATTTTTTTCTAGGGATGAGGTCTGCCTATGCTGCCCACGCTGGTCTCAAACCCTTGGCCTCAAGTTATCCTTTGACCTTGGCCTCCCAAAGAACTGGAATTACAGGCGTGAGCCACCACACCTGGCCCCACTGGCACAGAATTTTGTAAAAATAACATGAGAAGTGTTTCCTGTTCAGTAAAGAAAGCTGAGCCTTCACCATTCCGTGAGAAACATCACGGGGAGGCCAGCTCCTCACTGCAGTATCCGTGTGCAAAGGAGGGAGGAAAGTGAAAACAGCGACAGCAAAAAATGCCGCATTCTGCCTTGCCTCACTTTCCCGTGATTCCAAAACTGACTGACTGCAGGAACACACTGACCTGGGGGCAGAGGCACTCAGGGGAAGTTCTGACGTCAAACGTATTAGAAGCGTGTGACACCAGAGCTCCTCGCGGGAGCCATCCCAGGATCCCACAGCCCACGCGACACAAAATGTGATGGATAATGTTATAAATCCTGCTGATGGGAAAGCCTGGGAACATGTGCCAGGTTGACCTGACTCCCGGATGTAAGCCAATATCGCTGGAATAAACTTTCAGACCCTGGGAAAGAATAGCGTCGTGCCTGCAGGACCAAGCACAATGTAAGAAAATGCGGTTGTTTCCAAGGCTTGTTTCCTGCCTGGATCCCCTGAAACGTTCTCACCTGCGGCCTCACATCCAGACATCAGCTCCAGGCCCAGAACAGCCGCAGTCCCCTGGCCTTTCTGAACCCACGTGGCCGTGGATGAGGGGAGGAGATATGCCAAGATGCCGACTGTGAAAGTCTTCAGGTGATGAGTTTCCATGGTTTTGTTCCTCTCACTATTTTGCCGCATCTTCCAAGTTTTCCACAGAGTCAAGTGACGGAAGCAGGGGAAGAGCAAACATTCACGTAAAAATAAAGGTGTTAAAAGCAAAAGCATGGCGAAAATAGCAATGGTGGAAGTACTTTCCATTATTTCTGGATAAAAATGCCGCACACAAATGGCTGTGGTCACTGAGCGTGCCAAGGCATGCCCAAGACGTGCCAGAGGTGTGCCCGTGGCATGCCCAAGGGGTGCCCAAAGTGTGTCCGAGGTGTGTCCAAGGCATTCCCAAGGCGGGCCTGAGGTGTGCCAGAGGCATGCCCGAGGTGGGTGTGAGGCATACTCACACTTCTGTTCTTTATTTTGATTCTTACACACTTAAGAGAAGAATGGAAATGGAACACTTTTTCCATATTTTTTCAAAGTCCTTCGTATTACATATGTAATTTTGCTCCACTTTAATGGTGAAAAATGTTTCATCTGATATCATCCAAAAATTGTGGGAGATAGAAATTATTTTCTCAGTTTTTGCAATGAGAAAACCAAGGCTGAGAGAGGCTGTATAATAATGTATCATATTGCTAATCAATAGACCAGAGATTCAAATCCTGACATGTTTGATTCTAAAGCTCATTCTTTCATTCATTTAATAGAGCTTACTGTATTTCAGGCACTGTTCTAAGCATGTGATAAGTGGTCATGCATTTGCTCTTTATGTCAAGTCTTTAAGGTAGATGCATTTGATATCCCCAGTTTACAGATGAGATCACTGAGGCAACGAGAAATTAACTCACTTGCCCAAAGTCACGAAACTAGCAAGTAGCAACAGTGGGGCTGGAATGTCAGCTGTTTGGCTTCCCTTTTGTTTTCAACATAACAGCAGCCTCTTTTAAACTATCTTTGCAAGAACTTAAATGTAAACCTCAAAATATAAGATTCTTAGAAGAAAATGTAGGGAACACCTTTCTGGATATTGGAGCAGGCAACGAATTCATGGCTAAGCTAGACAGGTGGCCATCCTCAAACTGAAAAGCTTTTGCACAGCAAAAGAAACCATCAGTAGAGTGGAGAGACAATCTATGGAAAGGGGAAAAAATATATTTTTGCAAGTTATGTATCAGACAAAGGCCTAACATCCAGGATCTACAAGGAACTCAAACAAACTGAAAGGAAAAAAAACAAACAGCACCGTTAAAAGGTGGGCAAAGGACATGAACAGACACTTCTCAAACGATGACATACAAGCAGCAACAGACACGTGAAAAGATGCCCAGTCTCACAAATCATCAGAGAAATGCAAATTAAAACTTCAGTGAGAAACCATCTAACTCTGGTAAGGATGGCTATCATTAATAAGTCAAAAAACAACCGGGCTCGGTGGCTCAGCCTGAAATCCCACACTTTGGGAGGCCGAGGTGAGTGGATTGCCTGAGTCCGCGGGTTCGAGACCCGCCTGGGCAACTTGATGAGACCTCATCTCTACAATAAATCAAAAAAATTAGTCGGGCGTGGTAGCATCCACCTGTAGTTCTGGCTACTTGGAAGGCTGAGGCGGAAGGATCACCGGAGCCCAGCAGGTCGAGGCTGCGGTGGCCGCTGGGTGATGGAGTGAGACTCCAACTCAAAAAAAATAAATAAATAAGCCAAAAAACAACAGGTGCTGGTATGCTGTGGAGGAAAGAGGAAGCCTCTACACTGTTGGTGAGAGTGCAGGCTAGCTCAGTCTCTATGGAAGGCAGCGTGGCAATTCCTCAAAGAACTAAAAACTGATCTTCCACACAGTCTAGCGATTTCTCTCCTGGGAATATACTCGGAGGAACATAAATTGTGCTACAAAAAAGACACCTGCACACGTATATTCATCGCAGCAGTGTTCACAATAGCAAAAACACGGAACTACATCAGATGCCCACCAAAAGTAGACTGGGTAAAGAACACGTAGTACATAAACATGATGGCATGTTACACAGCCATAGCGGAGAACAAAATCACAGCCTTGGCAGCAACCAGTTCACTGGAGACCATAACGCTAAGTGAAGGATCACGGAAACAAAGAGCTGAACTCTGACCACTCCCAAGCACTGGTCACACTAGCACAAGGGTGAGAGCAGCAGACACTGGGCGTGGCCAGGGAGGGAGGGAGCGAGGAGGGCGGGGCCGTGGGGCCACACCGGATACCCGGTCCGTTCTCAGGGGTAGTGATGGCCAGCCAGAAGCCCAACTCCACCTGCATGCAGCCTACTTAGGTAGCAGGCTCCCACTTGCACCCCACAGTTCCAAAATAAAAAATAATAATACTAATAAAGTAAAAAAATAGCCAGCATGGTGGCTCAAGCCTGTAATCTCAGCACTTTGGGAGGCTGAGGCGAGAGGATTGCCTGAGCTCAGGGGTTCGAGACCCGCCTGGGCAACTTGGCGAGACCTCATCTCTACAATAAATCAAAAAATAAGCCGGGTGTGGTAGCACACACCTGTAGTTCCAGCTACTTGGAAGGCTGAGGCGGAAAGATTGCCTGAGCCCAGCAGGTCGAGGCTGCGGTGGCCGTGAGCATCCCACTGCCTTCCAGCCTGGACGACAGAGTGAGACTCTGACTCATTAGAAAGACCCAAAAAACTATTTTTGTTTTGCAAAGAGAAGACATCACCCCTGCAGAGGCGCTGGCTCCTCGTGTCGATGTTGACAAAAGCCTTGGAAGGAAGTGAGTGTGGACTTGAGGAGACCACCTTGCTGGGCTTTGAATGGCAACACATTCTGGCCTCCATGCGTGAGCACTGCCTGTCCGCCCCCATCCTGACAGCGACACTGTCTCTCGGGACTCGCGATGACCGTCATCTTCTCTGTGCAGAGCGCCACAGCTGACACGCATATCGTGGTCGAGATCTCATCACTCAGGTGAGGGCATGGATCTGTAACGTCCATTTTACCCAGGGCTGCACTGGACATGATGGACAGGGGTACATGCGCTTAGCATTGGTTGGTGTTGATTTGGGTGAGAAACTCAGAAAAATGAGAAAAAAAGTACTCTTCCCACAGCTGCTTTTAATCAATCCATTTTACCATAGTTTTTTATATCATAGTATTCTCAAAACAGTAAAATCAGCATTCTAAATAAAGGGAAAAATTCTGGCCTGCCAGGGCAAAAGACCTCTAAATTATCACTTTATAAAGGAAAGTAAAACGATCTTCCAAAAATGCCGTATACCGAAACAATGATTTTACAAGTTAAAGACAAAAACACCTATGACTGCACTAACTGAAGATCACCTAATAATACTTCTACATCAGACAAACCATTTTACTAGATTTATCATCTTTGAGAATATTTCAGGATCCACGTAAGGTAAATACATCAGTGTACTTCTGTAAAAATTAAGGTGAAAGGCAACTGGTTTACATGCATGACTGTTTCACTAAAGCATGTTCAGCTAGAAACTCAGGTGGCATCGGGGTTTGTTGGTCTGAGGCACAGGGGCCAGCATGGGTCATTCTTATTTTGACATCTCACTGTCTCGCGTATGTGCCCTTGTTAGAGAGCCCTCGCCACAGCATCATTTCGTCCACACTGACCCAGGGCACAGTGACTTTGCTCTAAGGTGCAAGGTGGTGCCTCTAATGGGCTCTAATGGGCTCTCAGGAGTGCCCTGCTCTTTGGGGTCCCTTTCTGGTCACTATTATTTATGGGGAATATTGATACAGCATCCTCTGGTCTATCAGGGATGCCAACAAATGTTCAGGAAAGACCTCATGTTTGCTCTTTCCCGGGAGGTAGGTCCCGCCTTGACGTGATGATTTAACAAATATCTTGCAGGACTCGGACACTGCGTGGTCTTCACATCGGAATGAGCTTCAGACACGGTGAACGGTCACTCAAGCTGGCCCACCTTGCCCAAGTGTGGGGGCTGCAGCCCTGCTGTCCAGCCCTTTCCCAACCTCTGCCCAGCTGTTCCTTCATGTGTCGATGTGGGGGAATCTGACCACTAGCTCAGAAAGCTGACGGAGCTCTGCTGACTTTTTAAGGCAATGGGACAAGAAAGTGTGCCTGTCTGGAGCAACAGGCCCGACCCTCAGGAAGCTCAAAGCAATCCCACTGAAGGCTGCCCTTTCTCGGTAGGGCAGGCCTGGCTGAGTTCCGCCATATTCGTGCAAAAATATGTTAAACTGTATGATTAAGCCTATGGCATAAACACACAGTCCTGTTGAAAGGTAGGTTAGTCAAGATGAACCTTGCATCTCAGTCACACGGGGAAAGTGTTCCTTCCTTCCTTTGGGAGACCTTCAGAATTAGCTCTCAGCTAAGTTCCAGGAAGCTGCAGGCCAGACAAGAACAGTCCCCAGCTCTTAGGCACTCCCTGTCTCCTGGGAAGACGCACACCAGCATGCAAATGGTGACACAAGGACGTCGCAGGTCATAGGAGCTGGTCCCCTTGTGCACCCTGGCAGACCCTCATGAGGCCTAGCTTGGCACAGGGAGTCCCTGTGTGTCAGCTGGTTTTCAGGTTCCTCATCGCGGCCTCCATTTACCCAGGCCTTTGAGCCTGAGCTGGTGGCACCAGTAGGCCACGTCCAGGGTCAGTGTTCTCTGCTGGGCGACCCTGGGCCTTTGAGCCTGAGCTGGCAGTGGGCACCAGCAGGCCACATCTACAGGGCCGGTGTCTTTTTCTGGGTGCCTCTAGGCCTTTGAGCCTGAGCTGGTGGTGGGCACCAGCAGGCCATGTCCACAGGGCCTGTGTCCTCTCCATGGGTCCGGGCACCCAGATGGAGGGCAGTGCCCGGTCTGGCTTGGGGAGGGCCCGCTGTCTGACCACCATCCTCTCGCAGCCCTCGTCCCCGCAGTGCCTGCTGAACCCAGAGCTGCCTTTCCGTGTTTCTTTCATTCTCGGTCACAGCTCTTGAGATCATAAACACACAAGTTTTGGAAAAGCTATTTTAACCAGACTTCAGTGTGAGCCTTGCTCAGATTGACTTTTAAAAACAACTTCCGTTTGACTTTCACGTCGGCCACAACATAAAAGTGATTTGTTGGGTGTCACCACTGACCTTTCCCTGGAAAGCCTGAGTCAAATCCCTGGCGACGGCCAGCAGCGTCTGCCAGAACCCTTCCGCAGCAGCACTGAAGCCAGCACCGGGGTCTGAGTCTCCGGGGTGTGCTAGACCACCCACATGCACACGTACACACAGACACACGCACACACACACACGAGCCAGCACCGGGATCTGCATCTCCTGGGTCCTGCTAGGCCACTTGCACACACACACAGCACACACGCAAGCACACACATCACAAACACCACACACAGGGAGCCAGCATCAGGGTCTGTGTCTCTTGGGTCCCACTAGGCCACCCGCACACACATGCACAGCACACACAGACACACAGCACATGCACCACACACCCAGCACATGTACAGACACACCCACACACATCACAAACATCACACAGACACACACCACACACATACCACACACTGCATGCACACGACACGCGCCACGTACACCACACACACAGAGGCACACCACACACACTGCATATACACAGGTACACCACTACACACACAAACACACATCGTGTGCACCACACACATAGACACATGCCACATACACCACACACACATACATCACACACACACACACACACCATGCACTGCATACACAGACACACATCACATACAACACACACATCGCATACACACACATATGCACACACACCACACACACACAGAGATATACCACACCACTGCACACACACAAACACACAGACACACACATCAAATATATCACACACATGCACACACACTCTATATGCATCACAGACATATGGACACACACGTCATATATACTACACACAGACACATACCGTGCACACACCACACACACTGCATACACATGGGTACACACAGATACACACACATTGAATTAACCACACGTGCATACACATTGCATCCACACACCCATCACATACACAGACACACATATCACATACACATGTACATGCACACACACATCAAACACACACCATACACTCGGGTGCACACTGCATGCACCACAAACACATGCACACAAATCGCCTTCACCGCACACACACGCCACACACAACTGCACACGCACCGCATACACCACACAGGTCTATGCATGCCTCATAGATTCACACGTGTATTTTTGGCACTGTTGGTTGACGCTGATGAAAACCAGTCCTTCCAGAGAAAGAGGAGACGCGTCTTACCTAAAGCCCCATGAGACATCCTGGATCCTCAGTTTCCCTTTGGTGCTCTCGTTTGCAGAATGAGGTTTTTAGAGACATAGAAAGGAGAGTCACTGTCTGTCGATGCCCCTACAAGTTGGGTCACCACAGACGCTGCGTCTTCCCCCAGAAGATGGAGGAGGGCATGGTCATGGGCCAAAGCACCCCAGGAGAGTCCTAGGCAGAACAAGAGCAAGGTCGTCTCACACGACCTTTTGGAGAGGAATTTGCTCCCGAAAAGACATCTGTAGGGCTATTTCTCAAAATCGTCATTACCGTCAACTGCAGTGGGAAAAGGTTTTGTGTTCCAATCTCCAAACCAACAGACATTTGTGTTCAAACAGCATCAGTCCCGCTGAAATAAATGGGCTTAATTGCCTCAGTAGTTAGCGTTCATCACCATAACACGAGCTAACGAGGTGTTTTCCCTTTGTAATTAATTCACAAAATGGCCATTTGCTCCTTTTTAGGCCTTTTTCAGAGCTCTTTTCTGTTCTAGCATTAAGGAAACATGCACCAAAGACACAGCACCAGAGATACTCCGTGTTATGTAAGTCGGCCTTTAATGAAGAAGGAAAATAAATCACAGCAAAGATCAACAGTGACAGCGATACAGTTAATCTTGCACCACTGACCAGCAGAAATCAGAAGGGCCATGCTGAATACAATATCCCTGGCAGAAATGAGACAACCACCAAGACTGCAGAGGAGAAGTTTGCACAAGAACCTAGAACTGTGAGATGGCTGTGAGGTCATCCTTCAAGGCGCTCAGATGCTACGAGGTGCACCATCCAAATCGGCTCTTATAGAAACAGATAGAAGTGCCCCCAAAGGCAAAATCCTAAAGAAAATGCCCGAAGAGATTCAGCACAGTGTCAGTTTCTCAGATCCAAGGAGTCAAGTGTTTGTGACAAAGTAGAGGGGCGCGCGGAGGGGGGGAAACCAAGGGATGAGGGTGTGGACACCAGCCGGATCTGTCCAGGTACATCCGGCTTGCAAGGTTGTGACGCTCATCAAGGGGACTCGGGGGACATCCTGAACCTCACTCAGAGGAAGGCAGCAGGTACTTTGGGGTCCTGGGGGTCCTTCTGAAGAAGCTCATCGGAGCAATGGGTCCCTTACCACACACAAAAAAGCACGCAAACTTAGCTTATGATTTCCAGGGTTGAGAATTCCCTAAAACTCGTTCATGATTGGAGAATCCCGTTTAAGAACTCTTGCTCTAGAAATAGAGACCACCTTAATTCCAAAGCCTTTCCTTTCTATTGGATCAAATGTACTGTCTGCAGTGATGCGTGTTCATAAATAAAGCCATAGATGGGTAGAGAGCCGCACACATGACTTTGGGCAGTCCGTTATCTTTGGACATGCTCTGCGAACACCTCTATCAAACTTAAATTCAGACTACTTCCTGAGTATGAATTAAGCAGATTAAGGAGCTGCATTAACTTACGGCACTTCAGGCTATTTGGTAAGGTAATTATACGTTTGCCTCGGTTTTAGCAATGGCTATCTATCTGTCTTGAAATCCTGTGCAAACAAAACCATTTTGTGAATCAAATCATATTTTAATCTCTTTAGCAAGTAAGTTTGGCATCTTCTAAGAGATTTTATGGTGAGTCTTTTGGTGGAACTAATCATGACCTAAAATGTTTTGTAAATCCTGCTTTGTACATATCAGTTTTGCTGGAAATGGGAATCTTCTGAACCTAGTATACCTAGTATACCTAGTATCCTGAACAGGTACACAGGATCATCCCAGATTTCTGCTTTGAGGGTGAAAGGATTTGGCCAGTTCCACTAGTGGTCTAGTTTATTCTCTACATCTGTTAGTTTCTCTACTGGGTCTGTTGGTCTTGTCTGTTCTCTATTTCCATTTTTCTACTTCCCTATTGTATCTAGTAGTCTTGTTTATTCACTATTTCTGTTAGTTTCTCTACTTTATCTAGTGGTCTTGTGTATTCTCTATTTCTATTTTTATTTCTATTTGACTACTTCTCTACTGTGTCTAGTGGTCTTTTCTGTTTTTTCTTTCTCTTTATCTGTTTCTCTACTGTGCCTAGTGGTCTTGTCTATTCTCATTTTCCATTTTTCTACTTCTCTATTGTATCTAGTGGTCTTATTTATTATCTATTTCTGTTCATTTCTCTACTGTGTCCAGTGATGCTGTCTCTTCTCAATTTCCATTTTTCTTCTTCTCTATTGTATCTAGAAGTCTTGTTTATTCTCTATTTCTGTTAGTTTCTCTTCTGTGTCTAGTGATCTTGTCTGTTCTCTATTTCTATTTGTTTACTTCTCTACTGTGTCTTGTGGTCTTGTCTGTTTTTTCTTTCTATTTGTCTATTTCTCTACTGTGTCTAGTGGTCTTTTCTCAGTTTCTATTTTTCTACTTCTCTATTGTATCTGGTGGTCTTGTTTATTCTCTATTTTTGTTAGTTCTCTACTATGTCTAGTGGTCTTGTGTGTTCTCTGTTTCTATTTGTCTATTTCTCCACTGTGTCTCGTGGTCTTGTCTGTTCTCTATTTCTATTTCCATTTGTCCACTTCTCTACTATATCTAGTCGTCTTGTCTGGTATCTATTTCTATTTCTCTCTGTCGATTTCTCCACTGTGCCTAGTGGTCTTGCCTGTTCTCTATCTCTATTTCTATTTGTCTACTTCTTCACTGTGTCTAGCAGTCTTTCCTGTTATTTCTTTCTATTTCCATTTGTCTGCTTCTCTTCTGTTTTCAGCCGTCTTGTCTCCTTAGTGATCTTCTCAGTGACAGGGTCCCTTTCTTCTGCTTCACTTCCTTTTCCCACATCTGACCAAAAGTGGAGCCATATCTTTTAGAGGACTCAGAGGAATGTTAGAGATGGCCATGAGACTGGGGTGGTGGAGGTGGGTGAATGGACTAGAAGGGGGAGGGAAGCCCAGACAAGAGGAATCACAGAAGCAAGACCCAGAGGTGGGAAGACCTATCTAGAGTCGAAGAATAAACAGGAATCTGCAGCAGAAGGTCTGTGGAAGAGGAGCCAGAGCCGAGTTGGAACAGGGGGTGGTGGCCACAGGTCAGAAGAGCTTGATAAATGGTAGTGGTGCTTGTCATTCAGACCCCTTCGGAGACAAAGAATATTTCAATAATTTAACTAGTGTCACACATGTGTGAGCATGAGTGTGCATGTACATACATGCCTATGTGCTCTCATGGGGGTGGGTGTGTGTGCATGCGTGCACATGCACCCACATGTTTTTAGGGGCAGGTGATTCTTCAATTGTACTCTGAGTTTTTCTCCATTCAAGCCAAACAGTGAAGCCTCAAACTCAGGAAGGGTCAACAGAATGAAACAAAGAGAAGCAGCTTTGTTTGAAGCCTGGCCTTTCGGTCTCTGAATCTCCGAGAGCTGGCGGCAGGAAAGTTGGGTGGCACGAGGAAGGCATATCCCTCACAAGAGCAGGTGAGCTGCCCTGGACTTGAGGACCATGGGCCACAGTGAGCACTGGGAAGAAGAAGAAGACGGGGCAGGGCAGGGGCCGGCCATCGTATAAGAGGGACAGGCGGACAGAGACGGAGGGGACGTCTGTGTGGGTCAATGCATCCGTGTTGCGTATGGTCCTCTTATGGACACCTGCACACATGGTCAAGGGCTGACTGCGTGCCCGTGTATGAACCTTACACGTGTTGACTTCATTTCATCCTTGGGACACCCTGGAGGTAGATGTTGGGTCTTGGCATTGTTCTGTCAGAGTCTCACGGAGAGGTTAGCTGGCTTTGCAATGTTATACAGCTAGGAAATGTTGAAATGAGGATTCATGATTTGCAAAACTGGCATTTCGGAAAGGCCCCTCTGGCTGGGGTGTGCAGGATGGGTGAGAAGGGTAAAAGCCTGGACTCAGAGTGAGTGACCGGAAGCAATGGCAATCATCAGGGAAGCCACGTGTCCCAGGGGCCAGGGCCCTGGGATGTCAAAAATGACACCAAAAGTTCCAGTCTGTGTGGGAAAACCTCAGAAATTCAAAGCAGCCTCCTGTTGGGAACAAGCAAGTAAGTCAGGTTGAAAACAAAACTCAGGTCCGATCCTGTCTCAAAGTCGGCGCGAAGACCCAGGGCAGCAGAGACAATCATGTCACAGCCCATGTGATCAATAAGTAATTCTCCAGCAGCTCCTCATCTCATGAACTGGTTGGTTGATAATCAATGCCTTCATCTAATTGCTTAAGTTGCAAAATTGAGAATATTGTGACACGAGCCTGAACTGAGACCGGTGAAGACCCTGGGGAGCTCCAACTTCAAAAGTTCCTCTTAGGAATCTTGCAGATGAAAATCTGCCACATACCTCAGCCCCTGGAATTAGCAGCCACATTTTTAAAGGCTAGAAAAGTCTCCCTCATCCCCGCGGTAGGCCAAATCATGGCTCCTCAAAGATATTGTCTTAGTTCAAGCTATGAAAACAGATGATCATAGACCAGGTGGCTTTAACAACATGCATGTATTTCTCATGGCTCTGCAGACTGCAGTGCCCCAAATTGAGGCCTAGTAGATTCGGGGTCCGGTGAGAGCTGCTTCCTGGTTTGTGGATGGCATCTTCTCACTGTTCTCACATGGAGGACAGGGTCCTAAGGGCTCGCTGGAGTCTCTTTTCTGAGGGCCTCAATCTCATTCGTGAGACTCCACCCTCCAAAGGCCCCACCTTTTAACACCATCGCCTCGGGTGTCAGGAGTTCAGTGTAAAACTTTTGGAGAAACACAAACATCCAGTCCACAACAGGTGCCCACAACCTGATCTCCAGACCCTGTGGATGTTTAGGCTACTTGGAAAAGGAGAATTTAAGTTGCAGATGACATCAAAGTTCAAGACCAGCCTGAGCAACATAACAAGACCTCATCTCTACAAAAATTTAAAAAATTAGACGGGTGTGGTGGCATACACAAGTAGTCACAGCTACTTAGGGAGCCGAGGGAGGAGGCCTGGCAGATTCGGGGTCCAGTGAGAGCTGCTCCCTGGTTTGCTTGAGCCCAGACAATAGAGGCTGCAGAGAGCCTGGATAGTGCAACTGCACCCCAGTCTGGGCAACAGAGTGAGACACTGACAAAAAATAAAAGGCTACCCATCACTGGCTTCAATGAGGGATGTCGCCTTAGTTTACCCAAGTAGACCAATGAGATCACAAGGGCCCTTAACAAGGGAAGAGGGGGAACCAGAGGAGAACCAGAGAGCTGGGCCATGAGGAGGGTGGTCCAGTGCTGTTGGCTTTGGAGAAGGAGACAGCGGCCACCAGCCAAGGGGTGCAGGTGCCTCTGGAATCTGGAAGAGGCCAGAGGCCTCCCTTAGAGCCTCTGGAAATGGATGCACAAACCGGCTCCTTGATTTTAGCCCAGTGAGACCCATTTGGGAATTCTGATATCCAGACACCAGATAGCAAATACTTTTCTGTTGTTCCACGCCGCTGAATCTCAGTCATTGTTCTGGCTGTCCTAGGGAAGGAATGCCGCAGTTTCCCCCGGGTTGTGCAGATTTCTGTTTCAGCCGCCCACCTGTGGGCTGGCGTTGCCTGCGTGAGACAAACAACACGAACAAAGAATGGATCAGAGATTTCCTGTGCGCTGGACAGCAGGGACCATCAATTACGCACTGGGCATAAAAACACCGAATGGGGTCACGCTGTCAACCTCATTTACATAAAAACAGGCTGGCAGCAGTGTTCCCACAGCCAGGGAGGCTCCTGCTTCCTTTCTCCTTGAGAGCGAAGGTGGCCAAATGCAGTGATCCGGCTGCACAGAGAGGAAACGTTTGTCTCAGCAGCACAACCCACAGGGAAGCTGGCCTGCTCACGGAAGAGGCTCTCGAGGATGTTGATGGAGACGAAAGGAGCAGGGCTGGGGTTGTCACCTTATTTCCTTCCTGCCACTTCCTCCTTCCCAGGGTGCACCGTGAGCCACTCTCTCAGCCAAAAGGCTCAGCTCTTTCCGCCAAGAGGTCACCATTTTTCTCAACAGGTTGCTGGGTTTGAGGCCACAGGGTCACTTGCAGATCAGTGCAGCCCTTCACCTTACTAAGTAACTAGTCAGGGGAATTCCAGGCAGTATGAGAAGCCTCAGTCCAATAAGGGTTTCTTTAACCAGGCCCCGAGTATGATCATGCAAATGGTGCCATCTTGGAATATAAGACAAGATCTGCTCCATTCTGGGGCCAGGGACAGGGGGAAGCCGGAGCTGGTTACAGGAGCCCTTTGGGTTATTTCAGATGAGTGACTGCCCGAGGGTCTCTGAGATGGGTCAGTACCACCCCCCACGTCAGAACGGTGCTTCACTCCCTTTGGTTACAGAGCAGAATGCCTCTGACTTCAGCCTAACTCTTAGAATTTCATGGATGAGCATAGATTCTCTGACAGAATAAATTAACCTCTGACCACACCATAAGCCAACCTCAAAAATGTAAGCGTCTTCCTAAGTGGAAAAACAGAAAATGTTGGAACCAAGGAGGACTCTACGTCAGCTTCCGAGAACTCCTTCTGCCAAGAACTGCCCGAGCCTGGAGATTCTTCTCCTGTCCAGATGGTCAAGTAATTAATCATCAACCATGAGCCACTGAGGGCTTAACAAAGCGTGGTGGCCGGACCCAACGCTCACAAGACGTGCCCAGTGCCTTCAAGAAATTTGCAGTTAAGTAGGGGAAGTCAACCACGGGAAGATCATAATGCATAATTGCGAACTTCTCTGTGTGCTCTCTCCATGGAGGAAGGGATACAATGTCCTGCATTGCTACAACACAGAAAGGAGCCCCGAGAATGCCCCCACAACTGTGTGTGGACTTGTTCAAGGGTGGAGTGACGCCCCAAATGTGTGGGCGGCTGTACCAGAATTTCTAGAAGTGATGGTCTAAGAGCGACAGTCTGCTGGGAGATGACATTAAAAGCCATATGTGTCTACATAAGATGGTGAACTTGTCAGTCATACATAGACAAGAGGTGTGTGTGTGTGTGTGTGTGTGTGTGTGTTAGTGCAAGTGTGTAAGTGTGCAGGCACGTGTGTGAGGGGCAGAGAGGCCAATAGGCACGATGGGATGATGGAAGTGAACCTCCCTTCAATGTCTTCTTGTTGCAGTGCAGCCCAAGTGCAACGAGGTTCAGCACCAGGAGAGATCAGTTTTGCTAGTCAAGAAAGATTGCAGCCGGGCTCGGTGGCTCAGCCTGTAATCCCGCGCCTTTGGGAGGCTGAGGTGAGTGGATTGCCTGAGCCCGCGGGTTCGAGACCCGCCTGGGCAAGCGAGACCTCAGCTCTACAATAA
>CAUYQG010147025.1:0-29503 GCA_963574415.1 Tarsius wallacei | reverse complement strand
GCGGCGGGGGCGGCGGCGGCGCGGGGCCTGCCGGTCACGCGGGCGGCACGCGGCCCTGCGCCCCGGGCACGTGAGGGGGCGGGGCCCGCGCCCAGGATCCCCTCTCGCGGAGGCTTGCGTAGCAGCGCGGCCCCGCCCCCGCCCCGGCCGCGCCCCGCCCCCGCCCGCGCCCGCGCCGGCGCCCTCTCCGGCCGCCCCGCCCCGCCCGGCGCCCCCGCCCCCGCCTCGAGAGCTCCCGCGCGGGGGCGGGCCGCGGAGCCCGGGAGCCGGAGCTCGGGGGAGGGCGGGGCAGGCGGCTTGAGGCGCAGGGGCGGGAGCCGGGGCTGCGCGATGCCCCCGCCCGGGAAGCCCCCTCCCCGATCCCCGCCAAGGCGCCCCGGACGCTTCGCCTTGGTTTTGTCTTTCCGGATTGGACGCGGGGACGCGAGACCGCGCTGCGGGCTGGAGGTGGGGGTGCAGGTGGCCGCGGGCCCTCCCCCCTCCGCCCACGCGCGCGCGTGCCCCCGGCGCCGACGGCGTCCTGCCCGCTCCGCTGCTCCGGCTCCGCTCGTGACTCCGCTCGGTGCTGGCGGAGCCCGCTGCGCGCGCGGGGCGGGGGCGGGGTTGGCGCCCAGCGATGCCCCTTGAGCTCGTCCACCGTCGGACTGGCAGGTCGCCGGGCGCCCCGCGGCCCCTCCCCGAGCCAGGCCTTCCAGGCCCACCCGCCGAGCCCCTGTCGTCCCCGCAGGACTCTGTCGTGTGTCTCCATCCTGTGCGTCGAGAGCACCTGTGTCTTCCCCCCCCTTGCAGAGTCCACCCGGGTGCTGGCAGCAGAGGGGCGTGGTGGGGCGCGCACAGACTGTCCACGCGGACTCTTCCACGCACCCCTGAGAGCCCAGCAGTGGAAAAACAAACAGGAGGTCCGCAGGAGGATATGGAGCCGGGACGCCAGAGCGAGTCCACCCTCCCCGTGTCCACCCTCCCCGTGTCAATCCCCAGCACGTGTCCGCCCCCGGGGTAAATATTGTGGTCTGGTTCCGTTCAGCACCTGGTAACTGGGCAGCAAGGCCTGGCCCGGGGGCTCCCTCCCCTGGGACGCGGGGCTTCTGACGCAGAGTCCGCGATAAGGCAGTGTGTGTTGGACACACAGAGAGAGGTAGGGTGAGAAGGTAAATATTATGAAAAGCAAGGCATACTCAGCGATCAGACTCAGTGTCCTCCCCAACGGTAGCACCCTACCCTCACTCCTGTGGGGAAGGGACTGTGTGAGGGTCACTTTGACCCTCCTGGGCTGGGAGACAGAGCCAGGCCCTCTCAGGCCTTGGCCTGAAGTGTCATGAGGAAGCAACAGGGCCAGGCTTCTGAGCTGTGTGTTGAGTGTACCAGGTTCTAGCAATAGAGGCTATCTCTGAGCTTGGCCTGGAGAGGCCTTAAAACTGCCTTTTAGGCCAGGCAGGGTGGCTCACGCCTGTAGTCCCAGTACCCCCAAGACAGGAGGATTGCTTGAGCTCAGAGTCTGAGACCAGCCTGAGCAACATAGTGAGACTTCGGCTGTGAGACATGACATTTTAAAAAAAGTTAACCTATGTGGTGGTGCATGCCTGTAGTCCCAGCTGCTCCAAAGGTTGAGGCAGAAGGATGGCTTCAGCGGAGGTAAAGGCTGCGGTGAGCAGTGATTGTGCCACTGCATTCCAGTTTGGGCAACAGAGTGAGACCCCGTCTCAAAAAACAAAAACAAAAAACCAAGCAAGCCTTGCAAACAAGATCTATCAGCCCTCCAAGAGAAGTCTCAGCGGGGCTAATTTCCCCCCATTCTTCATAATGAGCATGTTGAATCTGGTTGCCTGTAACCTTAGAAACTTCAAGATGTCCTCCAGAAAGCCCTCCATGCCACGCTCCCTTCTCATAATTCCTGCTACTCAGGATAGCCGTTTCTTACAGTTTAATCATTTTTTGACTCGAGTTGCTTTTGTCACCTAATGTCACCTTGAAGTTGGATTTATGTGCACAGGGCCTCAGGGGAGGGCTGCCCTCCTTGGGGAGGAAAGAACAGTGTAGAGTCTTAGAATTCTTTGGCCATTCCTTCATTCATGTGTTTGAGGGCCTGCTGTGTTCCATGCCTTGTGCAACGTGCTGGGGAAACGATTGAACGACGTGGGCTGTGATGTTGGGGTATTTTGGGTCGACTGAGAAGGCGGACAGTAAATGATTATATCACAGTGAGGTAGTTGATGTAACTGGATTGCTCACGAGGGAGGCTTTGTGAGAACACAGGGGAAGTGCTGCTGAAATCTGCCCTTGGGGAGTGTATCAGTCAGCTCAGGCTACAGTATGTTGCAGTAACAAATGACTCCAGCATCTCAGTGTCAAAAAAAAAAATTGCATCTTTCTCACCTTCACGTCCACCAGAGGTCTCCTGTGGTTCTGCTTCAAGTTCTCTTCACTGTAGAACCAAGGGTAAAAGGGCAGTCCTTCCATGGGACTGGCTGATCTCATGCCAGAGAGAAGATAGAAGCGCTCAGTGGCTTCTGCTGCAAAGTGACATGTGTCACACTCCCACTCGGGTTTCTTTGGCACAGCAAGTCATGTGACTGAGTCGGCTGTAAATGGAGCAGGAAGTATAATCCACAGGGTCAGGCCAGTGGGGAGGGGTGGGGAATATCTTGACCCATAATGCAGCCTACCACTGCATCCCAGAGGAAGCGGTGTTTGGGCTGATTGCAAAAGCAGATTAGAACTGAAGCAACCAGACCGATAAGGCATGGAGGGTGTTTCTGCAGAGGGAACCTCTTTGGCCACATCACAGAAGCTTAAAACTGCCTGATGCATTCAAGACAAGTCAATCACCTCCATGTACACAATCTTCTCCCTAAGTCTTCATTTTTATCCACCGCCCCCCTCCATGTTTGAATCCCTTCTAAAGGACTTGTGCCTGACCCTAATTTAAGGGTTGTCAATGGGAGAAGGATGCTGGTTGGTTGTTATACATTTTCCCAGAGAAAATGAATCCAAGCTGCCAGAAAAGACTTATTCTCCATGAATTGACCACAAAATCTACAGGTTCTCATGATATCCTTGAAGTCTTAGAGACTGGCTAGTGGTGCGTCTGGATGGCCAAGTATGGAGCCTGTGTAATGGAGCAGCTTGAGAGGATGTCTCCAGACAGTTCTGACGGGCCATGGGTCTCAGCAAGCCACCCTCTCTCTCCTGGTGAGTCTGGCAAAGAATGGCCACATCCCACCCCCTTCGTACTGTTTCTGTCCTACTTTAGATGTCAGAGGAGGGACCCCTCTTGACCAAGATGCCTCGGTGACAAACACCCCCGAGACTCAGCTAAGCAAGAACGAATATGTGTTATTGATCCCTGGATGATTGGCTTCATGGTTGTTTGGCTTCTCCTTCATGACACTATAAGGGCCTGCTGTGCTCTCCCTGCCCCTGGTATCCCCCAGTTCCCTGGGTCCTAGGTGCCCCAGGAAGATCTGTCAATGAGTCGGCTAGTTGGAAGGCCACCGTACTGAGAATCAGGGATCTTTCAACTGCAAGTGGCTAAAAATCCAGCCTAACTAACTTAAAGTGGATTTTCTCTAGTTTGCACAACTGGGAAGCCCATAGAGCAGATTCTCTCTCAGGCGTGGCTCCGTGTAGGGGCTTAGAGGAGAAGTGTTTTTGTTCTCTCTCTCTCTCTCTGCCCCCACCCCCCATATCTAGGCCCTGCTTTCTTCTTGGCTGTCTCCATTCTCAGATAGGCTCTTTCTCTTCAGTGGCAAGATGACTGCAGAACTTCTGGTCTTATATCCTCCTGGATTTAAGTCCACTAAGAAAGAGCGTGTCACTCCCGGCATTCCTAGCAAACATTTGATGGTCATGGGTCTCTCCTGCAGTTGTGGTGGTCATGGGACTGTGGTCTCCACGGACTTTGGCCTTAGGCCCTGAGCCTGGGGTGGAACCCTACCCAAAGTGAGTGACTGAGATGGCTCCCAGAGGGAATCCAGGGGTGGTGATGAGAGGACAGAAAAATGGAAGGTGATGGACAAAAACAGAAGGTGTCCCATCCACTGACAATAGTCTGCATTAGTCACTTATTGCTACAGAAGTGTGCTGCCTAAAAATCCCACCGAGACTGGGGGGCTTACAGTAACAAGCATTAGTTTGTTTTTTCATGGGCTTGTGAGGTGGTTGGGGCATCCCTGCTTCAGGCTGCAGGTTGGCTAGGCTTGGTCCCACGGTGTGGGCTGACTTCAGGTCTGGTCCACTTTCATCTTCCTTAGACCAGAAGCCACCTAGGGATGTCATGAATGGCGCAAGCACAGGGGAGGGAGCAGAAACACACCAGATCTCTAACACCTTGGCTCAGAGCTGTTATACAATTAGCTCTGCCCACATTCTTTTGACCTGAGCAAGTCACATGGTCAAGTCCAACGTCAGTGGGGCTGGGGAACCATAATCCAGTTTACCACAATGTCACAAAAGGTGAGATCAGCAGTAGGGTTGGAAGAGGCTGCTGCAGTTTTCTGAAACTCCATCTGACTATGGCTTTCACAGTTGTTCTATATCCATGTGGGCTTGCATTAAAAGATTCTACTGACTAAGTCACATATCAAGTGCTTTTATCCATCCTAATTTCCCTGTACACTGGCTCCAGTCTTCAGGCTTCCTCCAGACTCTTTTTTTTCTTTTTTGGGGTCAGTGTCTCTCTATTGCCCAGGCTGGAGTGCAGTGGCATGATCATGGCTCGCTGCAGCCCTGACCTTCTGGGCTCAGGCTATCCTTCCACTTCAGCCTCCTGATTATCTGGGACTACAGGTGCGTGCCACCTTGCCTGGCTGGTTGTTTGTTTATTTATTTATTTAGAGATGAGTTCCCACTATGTTGCCCAGGCTGGTCTCAAGCAGTCCTCTCACTTCTACCTCCAAATGTCTGTTGGGATTATAGGTGTGAGCCACCATGCCCAGTCTCCCTCCAGATTTTCTTGCACCAGCTATTGGTGTGTCTCTTCAACCTCTCTTTGGAGCTGTGAGGGCTGGTTTGAGAGCCGTGGCTGGTAGGTATCGATAACAGGTAAATGTCCACCTCTTGGAATGTTGTGGAAGGCATTCTTGCTGTATGTAAAAGACTTGCTAAAAATGTGAGAGACTGGAGAGACACGATCTCCTTCTGAGATGCTCCGAAGCTGTTTATTACATGTCAGTTTCTGACACTATGTAGTGTATTTTAGAATACAGGGTTTGACCTGTGAATCTTTTTTCTTTACTGGTTTTGTTTTGTTTTAGTCGGGGTCTTACTCAACTGGGCTCAGGTGATCCTTCTGCCTCAGCCTCCCAATTACCTGGGATGATAGGTACGTGCTACCACACCTGGCAATTAAAAAAAAAACTTTTTGTAGAGACAAGGTCTTGCTATGTTGCCTAGGCTGGTCTCAAACTCCTGGGCTCAAGCAGTCCTCCTGCTGTGGCCTCCCAAAGTGCTGAGATTACAGATGTGAACCACTACGCCTGGCCTGACCTGTGAATCTTTGATCTTTTTGTTCCCAATGACCTTGATCTGGGCTCTATCACATGCTCAGAAGACTGTTACAGTTCTATGCTCCCTGGGGAATCTATCAGTAGTAGAAATTGGAAGAATGCAAGTTTTTCAGCCCCTCCCTCCTTCCCTCTCTCCCACCCCCCACCTCTCTGTCTCTGTCTCTCTTTGTCACCCAGGCTGGAATGCAGTGGTGCAATCACAGCTCACTATGACCCTAAACTCTTGGACTCACATGTTTCTCTCGCCTCAGCCTCCCAAGTAGCTGGAACTGCAGTCATGCACTGGCACACCTGGCTAATTATTTTATTTTATTTTA
Source organism: Tarsius wallacei (assembly GCA_963574415.1). Lineage (NCBI taxonomy): Eukaryota > Metazoa > Chordata > Mammalia > Primates > Tarsiidae > Tarsius > Tarsius wallacei. The sequence continues at coordinate 23,682 of CAUYQG010147025.1, read as the reverse complement.
TTTTATTTTATTTTATTCTCTGTAGAGTCAGGATCTTGCTGTGTTGTCCAGGCTGGTCTTGAGCTCCTGGCTTCAAGCAGTCCTCCTGCCTTGGTCATCCATAGTGCTGGGATTACAGGCGTGAGCCACCTTGCATGGCTTTACATTTCTTTATAATGCTTGCTTTTGCCTCTGGACAACCTCAGGTGGAAGAACCATGTCAGAAACATTAGTCTGCCCCCATGTTTTCTGGTTTTTTAAAATGGATCTCCAGAGAAAGAAAGAACAACTTTATTTTCCCTAGTCCTGTGGCTCAAAGCCCTCAACGTCCAGAAGTTCTGCTTAGTGCCTACCTTGATTCTCCATGACTACAGTTAAAGACCATCTTTTCTCCTTTTTTATCGTTTACGACTTTTCCTATGGTGGAATCCATCTCTTGTGTTGATGTTGCGGAAACCTGTTCCTTTTGTGGTTAGAGAAGAAAGAGCTGGTATTGTTTTATTTCACATCAATAAACAATTATTGAATGAGTATGACAGTCCTGAGAAACACTGCAGTGTTGCGAGCATCACCTTTGAAGTGAGACTGTCCATGTTCCGATTCTGGCACTGCGGCTTCCTGGACGTGTGACCTTGAATGATCTGTTAGCCTCTCTTGTCCCAAGCCTTCTTGTCTATGAAATGTGGTTGCAGGAGGGCCACTCATAGGGGTAAATGAGTTAATACTTGTAAAGTGCTTAGAAGAGTGTCTGGCTCAAGAAATGTTGGCTGTCATTATCCTTACTTCGAGATGAAAGGCTTAGCCACTGTCTTCAGATAACTTAAATTCCAGGAAGGAAATGACACTGGCCACATGGAGATGTCATGGCTCTCTTGTTTAACATGACGGGGGCTGGAGGTGGCTATGGAAATACAGTGAGAGAAAGTTTCAAGGAGGTAGTTTTTTGGTTTTTTTGTTTTTTGAGTTGGAGTCTCACTCCGTCACCCAGGCTGGAGTACGGTGGCATGCTCATGGCCACCCCAGTGTTGACCTGCTGGGCTCAGGCGATCCTTCTGCCTCAGCCTTCCAAGTAGCCAGAACTACAGGAGCGCACTACCATGCCTGGCTAATTTTTGAATTATTGTAGAGACGAGGTCTTGCCAAGTTGCCCGGGCTGGTCTTGAACCCCTGGGCTCAGGCAATCCACTCACCTTGGCCTTCCAAAAGGCTGGGATTACCGGCTGAGCCACCAAGCCTGACCAGGAGGTAGATTTTTATTTAAGACAAGATCTTCCTAAGAATTTGAACTTATCAAAAAATTAGTGAGAAATGATCTCCCCTGCCATCGGAAGCATTCAGGCAAATCGTGATACCCACTGAGAACTGAAAGAATCGAGTTTGCAGATGGGTGGTCTGTGGGCTGGATCTCACTCACAAAGGTGTTTTGTTTGGACTGCCACATATTTATTTTATTTTATTTTAATGCATTGACAATAGATTAGGAGACTTTTGCCTAACAGCCTAGATTTTTGGCTTTTCTTTTTTGTTTGCTTTTTTGTTGTTGTTGCTGCAGAATTGGAAGATCTGTAGTATAGTAGCACTGAGATTGCAATCTTGCATATGAGTAACGGGGCTGAGCTGTGGCTACTTGCATAAGACAGAGCCCAATTCCCGTATGGATATGTCTTATGGCCTCTTCCTGAAGGGACTCAGCTGGCTCCTCTGTGTTTCTGAGTTTGTAGCACCGGATGCAGAAGGTTTGAATAGTGAAGGGAAGGCTTGATGAGGTGAGCTCACCTCTAGGATGACCTGATTCCCTCCTCGTTCTGAGAGCCTGTGCTTGTGTTCTGGGATAGAGATCTGACCCCTGCCAGAAGCACTCCTTAGACGGGCCCTCCTCAACTACTCTGTGATTCATACTGGAAACTAGAATATTAAGCTCGCCTTCCGGGGTTTGGGAGGTCTCTCTCTCTCTCTCTCTCTCTCTCTCTCTCTCTCTCTCTTTTTTTCTCTCTCTTTATATGTATATATTTATATAACTGTGTGTGTGTTAAAATATGCATAACATAAAATTTATCATTTTAATGTGTAATTCAGTGGCATTAGGTACATTCACAATATTGTACAGTCATCACCACTGTCCATTTTCCAGATCTTGTTCACCCCAAACCAACTCTGCACCACCTAAGCCATAACTTCCCACCTCTCCTTCCCCTCAGCCTCTGGTAACCTCATTCTACTTTTTGTTTCTATGAACGTGCCTCTTCTAGGACCCTCATATAAGAGGAGTCATACGATATTTGCCCTTTTGGATCTGGGCTCTTTCATTTAGCACAACGTCTTCAGGATTCACCCATGTTGGAGCGTGTGCCGGAATTTCATTTCTTTTCAAGGCTGAAGAATATTTCATAGTATGGAAAGACCACACTTGGCTTATCCCTTCATCCGTCGATGGAAGCAAGAGCGGGGCGCTGTGTCCTTGGACCTGGACGTTTGGTCCTTCACACTGAGCTGAGGCTGCAGCTCCAGGACAGGTGACTATAATGCATTCAGTATGCTTTGAGAGAATCAGTGAATGTTTCATGAGGGTGTTTTGTACACTAACAGAGTCTTTTGAATAAACGGGTGTCTATAATCTACCCTTTTCCCAAATTCCCTTTCTCTGTCTATTGGACACGCCCACCACCCTTGAGACTTGAACTAACGAGCTGATATCCTGACCCACATCTTCCGTGATGACAACTTCACCCTCAGCCAGGCCTGAGAAAGGTCACTTTCCAAAGTGCTCCTGTCTCAGCCCCAGGAGAACATCTTTTTCCCAGCTGGTGTGTATATCTTCACTTGGGCATCACCCCGGAGCACGCTGCCCTCCAGGGAGCCCCTGGGTCCTGGCTGGGGTGAGAGACCCACTGGGGGTGCCTTTGCCGCGGGGACATCAGAACGCCTTCAAGCCAGACTGTATTGGAAAATCTCTAGTGTATGCCTTTATCCCACAGGGCTGTGGAAGTGGTGGGAGGAAAGGGGGTCAGGAATCGCAAACCAAATTTCCTTTTGTTTAAAGGTGAGATACATGTGATTTTAATGGCGTGGTGACAGTCCTGCTCCTGGTCAAGTGCATTCCCGGCTTGGTTTAGGGACTGGGGTTCTAAGCAGCGTCTCTACCGTCTTCTCCTTGAAGGAGCCTTGCTTTGGTTCTCAGAGGAGGTGAGGGGTGTGGCTTACATCATCTGGGGTCCTTTGTCCATGGCTTCTGCCTACATCGCAACAAAAGCTGTCAATAATGGCACCAAGCTGGACCGTAGAAGGCGCGGGGACTGCCTCTGGCGGGGGAGGATAGTCTGTGTAAGAAAGAAGCAAGTGGTGGTGAGAAGCACACCCAGGGATCTGTCTCCTTCTGTCCCCAGAGCGTCCGGCGTGTGGTTCAGCTTCACCTGAGAAATGTCTTTGAAAAACTCTGGCTTAGCAAGGAAGACAAAAGGAGTGAGGTGGTGAGGTGGGTGGAGGGAACTTAAGCAGGTCTGGCAAAAATAGAGAACTAAATTCATCTCTCAAAAAAAAAAAAAAAAAATTCATCTCTCTGTGGCCTGAATGGAGGTGAACAAGCATCCCTCTCTCCTCTGCCAGGAAACAGGAGAGGCAGAGCAAGGGGAGAGGCAGAGCCAGGGTGGCGGCCACTGCAGGCAGCAGAGGGTTAACCCCTCGGGCGCCTGAGGACGTCAGAGCGGGTTCTTGTCTGTGGCTTGGATTGAGAGCTTTTATCCCTTGTTGTTTTTTCTGATGTCTTTGCTTGCTATTATGTTTGGAGTTCAGGATTTGACTCTTTTCTTTCTCGTGTTTAAAATATTTAGAGGGGAGAAACACAAATTCATCCTCCCGAAGAGATAGGAGACCAAGAAGGCCTGAAGGTGGGGTGCTGGAAGGGCCCAGGGGAGTCCTTGTTCAGCTGAAGAGCAGGGCAGCTGCCCCACCTGCCTTCTCCCTTCGCCACATTCCCCTGATCCCTGAACACTGCAGCCTGGGCAAGGAAGCTTCCTGCTGCCACATGTCTGCCATGAGGACCATCACCCACGGGGGCTCCTCTGAGACACACTGTCCTTCTGCGCAGCAGTCTGAGACTCTCTCTGTCAGGCTGAGAGGCAAGGAGATCCCACAGCCCCTGCACCCCTGCCTCTGCTGACCCACTGGGGAAGGGCACGAAAGAGGAGGTGCCTCCCTCTGAAGGCGAGGCGTGAAGTGGCACTGCTGCTGGAGTGGAGAAGGTGGAGATCAGGTTAAGGAAGTGAGGGAAACGCAGCCTGTTTACTCAGAGACACTTTAGAACTCTTTGGACAGCTGCTTATAAGATATTTAAGGAAGTGTTAAACTTGGGGACGAAGGGTGCATTCAGTCTATGGCTGTTTGCATCAGAATTTTCTGTAGCCAGCAGACTCCACATCAAAGTTATTGGCCTGAAGCCAAAGGTGCTGGGCACTAAGGTCAGAAGAGAGAAAGGTGAAGTAGTGCCTGAGTGTGGCCTCGGGGAGCCAGAAATTGAGACAGAGATTAGGAGACAGAACCATTGCACCCCAGAATCTCAGAGATGGAAGAGGTGCATGAGAGTATCTATGGGGACCAGCTCGCCAGAGCAAGAACTGTGTTGGTCTGCTGAGATGTGCGTGCCAGTGGGCTTGTGTACTCTGGCCCTAGGGAGATGACTGGGAAATGGACAGTATTTACTTCCCAATGGAACCTGGTAGCTTGGAAGCCCTGAGAAACAAAAATTGCAGGGGTGGGTTGGGGGCTCAAAGGCAAGACCAAATAGCATTTGCATGTACTCTTGAATGGAGTAACTGACAGAGAAGGTGAGCTGTGGAGAGTGGCCAGCTAGTGTGAAAGGTCAGAGCTGGAAAAACCTAAATACTCCCCCCAAAAACGAATAGAACTAGTAGACAAACCCAGTAGAGTTACAAGATGTAAAAATCAACATGTGAAAAATAATAGCATTTCTATAAGCCAATAATGAACAATCTGAAAAAGAAGCCAATAAAGTAATTCCATTTACAATAGCTATAAATAAAATACCTAGGAATAAACTTAACTAAAGAAGTGAAAGGTCTCCACAGTGAAAACTATGAAGCATTGATGAAAGACATTGAAGAAGACACACACAAAACAATGGAAAGATAGTCCATGTTCATGGATTGGAAGAATCAATTTTTTAAAAATGTCTATAATACCCAAAGCAATCTTCAGATTGAATACAATCTTTATAAAAATACCAATGATATTCTTCACAGAAATAGATTTTTAAAATCCTTAAATTTATATGGAACCACAAAAGACCCAGAATACCCAAAGCCATTCTGCGCAAAAAGAACAAAACTAGAATAATCACATCACTTGACTTCAAATTATACTACAAAGCTAAGGTAACCAGACAGCATGTTACTGGTATGAAAACAGACACATAGAACAATGGAACAGAATAAAGAACCCAAAAATAAATCCATGATTGACAGTCAACTCATTTTTGACAAAGGTACCAAATTTCCCAGCACCATTTATGCAAGAGACTTTCCCCCCTTTGCGGTCCATACACTGAAGAATGAAACAAGAACCCCTCTGTCTCACCATATACAAAAATCGAATCAAAATGGATTGAAGACTTACATCTAAGACCCGAAACTACGAAACTACTAGAAGAAAACATTGGGAAACACTCCAGGACATTAGTCTTGGCAAATATTTTTTGAGTAAGACCTCAAAACCACAGGCAACCAAAGCAAAAATAAACATATGAAATCACATCACACTAAAAAACCTCTGCACAGCAAAGGAAACAATCAACAAAGTGAAGAGACAACCCACAAAATGGGAGAAAATATTTGCAAACTACCCATCTGAAAAGGGATTAATTATCAGAGTATGTAAGAAGCTCAGACAACTCCAAATTATTTAATTAATTAATTTATTTATTTTGAGTTGGGGTCGCACTCTGTTGCCAAGGCTGGAGTGCAGTGGCATGCTCATGGCCACCCAGCTTCAACCTGCTAGACTCAGGCAATCCTTCTGCCTCAGTCTTCCAAGTAGTTGGAACTATAGGCGTGTGCTACCACACCCGGCTAATTTTTTTATTTATTGTAGAGACGAGGTCTCGCCAAGTTGCCCAGCCTAGTCTCAAACCCCTGGGCTCAGGCAATACTCTCGCCTCTGACTCCAAATAATTTTATTAAAAATGGGCAAAAGATCTGAATAGACATTTCTCAAAAGAAGACACACAAGTGGCCGACCAGTATAGGAAAAAATGCTCAATATCATTAATCATCAGATAAGTACAAATAAAAATGACAACAAGGTATCATTACACCTCTGTTAAAAGGACTTTTATCCAAAAGACAGGCAATCATGTATGCCAGCGAGGATGTGGAGAAAAAAAGGAGCACTTGTACACTGTTGGTGAGAATTTGAGTTAGTGCAACCACTATGGAGAGCGGTATAGAGGTTCCTCAAAAAACTAAAAACACAACCACCGTATGATCCAGCAGTCCCATTGCTGAGTATCTATCCAAAAGAAAGGAAGTCAGTATGCATAAGACATGCCTGCACTCCTGTGTTTATTGCAGCATTGTTCATGATAGCCAAGTTACAAAGGCAGCCTAAGTGTCCATCAGTGATGAATGGAAAAAGAGCATATGGTGCAATTTAAGTAAGGAAATATTACTCAGCCAAACAAGAATGAAATCCCATCCTTTGCAACAACATAGATGGAACTGGAGGACATTATGTTAAGTGAAACAAGCCAGGTACAGAAGGACGAGTATCACATTTTCCCACTCATTGGTGTGGAAGCTGAAAACAAATTGAACTCATGAGGTAGGTCGTGGAATGAAGGTCCCCAGAGGCTGGGAAGGGTAGCGGGCAGGGGGGATGAAGTTGGCATGGTTAATGTGTTCAAAAATACAGTTAGATAGAATGAATAACATCTGGTGTTCCATAGCACAATAGGGTGGCTATAGTTAAGAATAATTTACTGTATTTTTAAAAATAACTAAAAGTGGAATCAGAATGTTCTTAACACAAGTAAATAAATGATCATGCTTGGGGTGGTGGATACTTCAGTTACCCTGATTTGATCATTGCACACTGTGTGCTTGTGTGAAAAAAATCACATGCATCCCATAAATACATGCCGCTATTATGTACCTATAGTAATTTTTAAATTTTTTATTTTTAATTTATTTTTATTAATTAATTAATTAATTTTTTTTTTTTTAGTATGGGTCTCACTCTATCACTCAGGCTGGATTGCAGTGGCACGATCATGGCTCACCTCAACTTCCTGGGCTTAGATGTTCCTTCTTCCTCCGCCTCCAGAGTAGCTGGAACTACACGTGTGTGTCATCATGCCTGGCTGATTTATTTTTATTTTTATTTTTTGTAGAGATGGGCTCTTGCTGTGTTGCCTAGGCTGGTCTCAAACTCATGGGCTCAAATAAGTCCCCTGCCTTGGGCTCCCAAAGTGCTGGAATTACAGGTGTGAACCACTGTGCCCAGCCTAAAAATGTTTTTCTTTTCTTTTCTTTTTATTATAGAGATGTGGACTACAAGTGAGGGCCAACTACATAAGTAGGCTGCATGTAGGTGAAATGTGGGGCTTCTGACTGTCCCTTACTCCCCCGGTCATGGGCCAGGTGCCCTTTGTGTTGTCATATGCCCCCCACTCTCCTGTCTCCTTCTCTCCACTAACAGTGTCCAGCACCTGCCGATCCTGCCCCTGTGCCAGTGTGACTAGCGTTCAGGACCTGCTTATGAGTAAGAACAAGCAGTATTCAGTTTTTTGTTTCTGTGATAGTTCAGTTGATATGAGGGTCTTCAACCCCATCCAATTTGCTGTGAAGTCCATGATATCATTCTTCTTTATGGCTGTGCAATACTCCATCGTGTATATGTACCACATTTTCTTTATCCGGTCCATTTTTGGAGCAGAAGAAGGTTGCAGCCAGTTAGGAAGGCCTAGCTGGGAGGCTGCCAGCAAATTTTTTTTAGAAAAAGGTCAGAGCTGGGTTTTCTGAGCTAAGATGACACATAGACCTTCGACCAGGAGCAGAGTCTGTCTGAAGGGGATCATGACAATGGTGCTTGGCAAGAAAATTTCCCACCTGATCAACACAACTAAAAACTGAAACTTGAGAGAAAGAAGGAGGGAAGAATATCCCTCTGCAATGAACATGAGATCTTATTGAAAACGAGCTTGGCAACCTGGAAAAACAGAAGCAGCAAAGTTCTCAGCTAAGCAACAATGCGTATGGGGCTAGACATCTTTCCTTTCTCCTCTGTCTCACAGGGCTGCCCTGTGTCCCAGGGTTGATCTTTATGAATCCACCAATGAACTCTGAGGCCTTCTGGCTTTTCTTGAGTTCAGCCAATCAGAGCCAACCAGTAGGAGGCTGGCAAGTGAGAAGGGAGTAAATTCAGGATAGTTATTTGCTGGCAGCCTCCCAGCTAGGCCTTCCTGACTAGCTGCACCCCTCTTCTGCTCCAGCAGTCTTTTCTGATTCTGGTATCTGCCCTCCGGGCCTTGGGACGGTAACAGACCTCCACTGTTGCTAGCTCCATTCCTTGCTGGTTTCTCTTATCCCTGCCGACACTATTTAACCAGTCCCTTTATTAAACTCTCCTTAATCACGCCATTCGAAAGTGCTTCTGCTTCCTGCTGGGACCCTGACCAATACAAGAATCTAATAAATAACATAAAGTTGAAATTGTAACATGCTGCTAATATGGATGCAAAGTCATCACCAAGACTTGGCTGGATGAGACATATGACATGAATTCTATGGTGGTAAGAAGTCCCTTTGCTCAAATACTTGGTGTCACTGCAGTAGGTCAGAGTAGAACTCTGCTAATTAATTAAGTGATTGACAGATTGGTTTTAAAGATGTAGGGGACAATTCAGGGTTAGGTATACAAATATTCATTATGCAGGTACCCTTGTTGATAAGGTGTGCCCCTCCTCCCTCGGCAGATTCCCACTACTGCCAGTCCTGCTTCCCCACCTCCCTCCCGGCAGTTTCCTGCTACTGCCAATCCTTAGAAGTATTTATTGAGTCTCTTCTGTATGCCATGCGCCACACAGGGACTGGGAGGTCCTTGGGGGGCAAAACAGACAATTCTCATGGTGTTTTCAATCTGGTGCGGGAGAAAGAGAGTAATCACATAATATAAACATAGAGGTGTAAACTAGGACCAGTCCTTGGCGAGGTCATGAAAAGTTTCTCTGAGAACATCTAATAAGAGACTAATAAATGGTGGGCCATCAGAGAAAAGCTTCTTAGAGGAAATGACACTGGAGTTCAGCCCAGCAGAGGGAAAGGGAGGCAGAAGAAAGGCATTGCAAGCGGAGGGAAGAGCACGGCCAAGATTCTGAGACCGGAAGGGTCATTGCAGGCATCTGGTGAATCTAGGAGAGGCCTCTACGAGTTGAGATCTGGTTACGGAGTTTTGAGCAGGAGAGTAGCAAGATTTCATATCATGAAAGCTGGCGGTGGTACCTTGGGGCACACTGCGGGGAGTGGGAGGAGAAACGGGGATTTTGTCCTGGAGGTCATGACCCGTGGCCTGGCTCCCGGTGTCTTGCTGCCTTCCTTGTCCAGGAGATTCTGAATCAAGCTGGGAGGCAAGATGCCAACTGGGCTCATGGGCACAGCCATTGGGCGCTCTGCTCTTTCATAAATATTACAGTGGATTAAATTCTTGGCCTGATACGCTTTTTCAGAGAGGCGAGAAAGCAGTAAGGGGACATGTTACTTGGGCCCCAGTTCTGACCAACAAGCAAAACACTGGTAAAGTGGAAGCATCTGGAGGAAAAGGGCATGTCTTGGGAGAAAAGTACATGTGATTTTATGGTGTGTGTGTGAGAGAGAGAAGGGCGAGAGAGAGAGAGAGAGAGAGAGAGATGCTAGAAAAGCAAAACTCACAGACTTCAGAAAGAAAATCGGCATTAATAGCCTCTGGCTAGAGATTCAAAGAAAGTGACCTAGGCACAGGAGTCACTACTCTATGAGTTTTGCTAGGTCAAGTACCACCAAGTGGGTGGCTTAAACAACAGACATTTATTGTCTCACAGTTCTGGAGGCTGGAATTCTAAAATCAAGATGTTGGAAGGGCTGGCTCCTTTTGAGGGCTGGGAGGCAAGATATACTGACTGCCTCTCTCCTTGATGGATGGATGACTGCCTTCTCTCTGTGCCTTCACATGGTTTTCCCTTTATGTGTGTCTGTCTGTGTCCAAATTTCCCTTTTTTATAAGAACACCAAACATATTGGATTAGGTCCGATCCTGATGACTTTGCTTTAATTTGGTTATCTCTGTAAAAACCCTCTCTCTCAATCAAGTCACATTCTCAGTGAGGTTCTGGGGGTCAGGACTCCAACATGTCTGTTTTTAGGAGACACGAATCAGCCCATAGCAACTAGCAAATGAAAGTCAAGCACAACCTTTTATCATCAAGGGTGTCTGAACGAAGCATATTTGTATACCTAATCCTTAACCGTACCCCACGATATCATAATAAAAAATACTGATTATAAAAAAAAAAAAAAGTCAAGCACAACTTACCTATTCCGCCATCAAACATGCACGTAGGGGCCTCTTTTGTACTGAGTGCACTGCTAAGCATGGTGTTGGCCTTGAAAGAGCACTTGATCTTGTGGTAGGGTACTTACATGCCAAAACATGTGATACAGGTTCATGAGGGCTATGATAGATACGTTTACCTCTGTGCCACAGGACTATGTGAAAGCTTAATGTGGAATTGAGAGCTCAGTTCAGAACATACAAAGCGTAGGGATGGCACCAAGAAAGATGGTCAGCTCTAATCGGGGGTTCAGGGAAAGTTTCTTGAAGGCAGCGACAGGAGCTGAATCCCAAGGATGACTAAGGAGTGGCCCAGACAAAGCGGAAGGGAGTTCCATGCAGAGGGAAACCCTGGAGTGAGTGAACAAGTCATGTTTCTGTGGGTCAAGGTCGAGCTTCAGGGTCAGTGGAGGGAGGGAGTGGGGTTAGAAAAGCCAGATCATGAAGGACCTTGTGTCTAGGACAAGGAATGAAAACTCTAGCCCAAAAACCTTGTCAGCTGCGTGCGGTGGTGGTAGGGAAATCATCCAGGGGATTTAAGGAAGGGAGTCATATGACTAGGCTTGGCTTCCTTGTGGGGAATGGCTTGGGAGGCGTCAGGGAGAATGGTGGGTGGGCAGATGCAGGGAGGGAGAGAGGAGATAGGACAGGGGGTTGACCAGGGTAGTAGGAACAGAGAGGAAAGAAATCATTGCAAAGCATCAGTGGTAGAATTGAGGACTGCTAGTGATATTTAATTATAGAGGATGAGGGAAGAAGGAACTGGGGATGACTCTTGGGTATCCGACTTGAGGGTCTGAGGGGACAATCCACAAGACCAGCACTTAAGGAGGAAGGTGGACAACGGGGGAATATTGGTTCTGTTTTGGATATGTGGAGATGGAGATATCTGAGGGAGAGGCAAGCAGAAATAAATGTCAAAAGTCATTGAACATAAAGTAAAAATCACATAATATAAACGTGTAGGTATAAACTAGGACCAGTCCTTGGCAAGGTCATGAAAAGCTTCTCTGAGAACATCTAATAAGAGACTAATAAAGTCAGGGGAGAGGTCTGGGTTCACGATGTGTACCTGGGACTTGTCAGTAGTTGAAGTCATGGACTTGGATGAAGTGACCTAGGGTGAACTACGAGAGTGGCAAAAATACAGGGCTCAGGGACAAAGCCTTGAGGAGAAGAACATTCCATGTGCAAGTAGGATAAGGAGGTTCCAAAGACTTCAGAGAAAGACCAACCAGGTGATCCTGGGGAATGTGTGTCATGGTGGTCATGGAGGGGAGTTAACACATCAGATGCCCCTGAGAGATCAGGTAAGAAAAGGGATGGAAAGGATCCTCTGGATCTGGCCATAAGGCGATCATTGGTTATTTCAGCGAGGTCAATTTTTGTGGCATGAGGACGACAAAGGCTAAAGTGCATGGACCGAGGAGTGAACGGAAAGGAGGAAGTATAGATGGATGGTGTAGCTGATTCTATTAGAAAGCTTGATGGTGACCCTAGCAAGAGGGAGACAAAGGGATTTTTTTCCCTTAAGATATAAGAGGTGAGTTCATCTCTGGGGAGTAAGATATGAGCTATGAGAATCAGGTGCAAGCTGTGACTGCAACTTTGAATACAGAGCCAAGGTTTTGAATTCAAATCTCTGGGTGTTTTTCATCAGCACAACCTAAGTCACAATCTAAACTCTAGCTGCGAAGGAGTCTGGGAGGTTTTCGGTCTTGTAATCTCTGCAGTATAGGAATATACACCTTTATTCCCATTCTTAAATTCTGATGAAACAACAATAGTGGCAGCTATTGTTATACCTGATATAACTATCCCTTGATACAAAACCCACCTCCAACCATCCATGCATGCATCCACCCATCTGTCTAGTCACAGTAGGTGCCAGAAGTGGTGTTGATATGGGACAGTAAATAGGCCAGATCTGGAATAGCAGCCACAGTTGAACTCACAATCTGACCCCTCTTATGTAACCTTCCACTCTTCTCCAAGTCCAGGATACATTTGCATGAGCCCAACAGGGAAGTTAAATGAGAATGTGATAGGGATCACCAGTGGTTGTCTAGTAAACTAACTCTTTAGAAAAGAAAAAAAATATCAACACCCTGATTTGTTTTTTGTTTTTTGGTTTTTTTTGAGTTGGAGTCTCATTCTGCCGCCCAGGCTGGCTCCTGGTCACTGCAGCCTCAACCTTCTGGGCTCCAGTGATCCTTCTGCCTCAACCTTCCAAGTAGCTGGAACCACAGACACATACCACCATGCCCGGCTAATTTTTGATTTATTGTAAGGACGAAGTCTCGCCAAGTTACCCACGTGGGTCTCGAACCCGTGGGCTCAGGCAATCCACTCGCCTCGGCCTCCCAAAGTGCTAGGATTACAGGCTGAGCCACTGAGCCCAGCCAATACCCTGATTTGTAGTATCTGCCAATTTGTAAGTACTCCCACCATGGCTAAGTGTAAGTTGTCCCACCATGACTGATTTCAGGCTACCAAAGTGAAATCACTGAAGATGAAGTTGAAGGGAATGTCAAGGATTGCATTATTACAATTCCCAGGAATAAGTGATACCAATGATAACAATTTTCACGAGTCCGTGCAGCTGACTCCAGCCTGCCAGTGACACACCAACCTTGCGTGTTTCATGTCTTCTGTGGTGGCACTCATCTCTGTGATTCTCCTAGAAATGCAGCATTGGTTTTGATTTACTGCATTGTTGGGGAGAGGCTTCCCCCGTTTTCACTTGCTCATTCCTATCATGACAGTCCTTATTTGATAGGCTAGAAAGCCAACATGGAATTCCTGCCTGTCCCTGAGTATACATATTCCAACTATCCATTCAGGACTGGAGAAATAACCACAGAGGACACGAATCTACTTGGACCAGGGTGAAGTGGTTTCAACCCAAATGCTATCTGTTTCCTGACTCCCATTAATTCCCACTCAACCCATGACCAGGACTATCATTAGCTCAGAACCAGTAATGAGCCCTGAAAAGTGTGGTATTTTCTCTTTCCTCAGTGCACAGTCACTCTACTCAATGACCACAATTCCCTTGGGGAAAATTCGGGAGGAAGATTTATAATACAAACTTGTAATGTCATATGCTGCAGAGCACACAGTATTTTTATTCACCTACTTAGGTCTGGGAAATTAGTGAAAACTTGCGACCGTCTGATGTTCTCAGACTACTGTCAAACCTCTAGGTCTCTAGGGTTTAAAAAAAATGTACAGCTCAAGCAGGACTTGAATGCCATGTCGCACATGCTATATTTTAGTTCTTGGTAGCCATAATCAGTTAACCACAACACAAAGTCCCTGTGTGTCAGTTTATTCTGATTACCATTCTGGCTTTGCCACCTTCGATGTTCCTTTACTTGTGGTCACTGCATGTTTCTACACAACCATGTTCCTACAGTCCCAGTGCTGGGATCGCATTATCTCCATTAAAACCCAGGAACACATTCAATGGCAACATCTCCACCACTCTCCCCAATATGAGGGGGCCCAAACAAACCAGGAGTTTATTTATTTTAAAAATGTGTATTTATTTTTACATGGTTAAGCTTCAGTCACCTTCAAAGTACTCTCTGTTTGATGCAATACACCTGGCAAGACACTTTTTCCACTGCTCAAAACAGTTTCTGAACTTGTCCATTTTGATGCCTTTTAGTGCTTCTGCGATTTTTTGTTTCACCTCTTCCACATTGGCAAAATGTTTACCCTTGAGGACTTTCTTCATCGGCGAAACAAACAAACAAAAATAGTCGCTCAGGGTGAGCTCAGGTGAATAGGGATGTCGGGGCACGAGGGTCATGCCATCAGTGGTCAAAAACTGCTGAACACTCAGCACGGTGTGGGCAGGTTGTTTGTGTAGCTCACCCATCACCCATCAAAAAAGTTCACAACACTAGGTGGCACACTGATGCCTGTGGGTTCCGAGAATACTTACCTACCGGAGGAAGCCAGCCCTCCAAAAAAAATTTCGTTTTTAGCCCCCCACCCCCCGTGTATTCCATGCTGCAACTATAGCACCTTTGAAGGGATTGGTGCCCACTTGTTAAAGTGCTCATGCCTATAATCCCAGCACTTTGAGAGGCCAAGGTAAGGGGATTGCCTGAGCCCACGGACTCGAGACCAGCCCGGTCAACTTGGCAAGATCTCATCTCTGCAATAAATTAAAAAAATTAGCCAGGCGTGTTGGTGCATGCCTGTAGTTCCAGGTACTTGGAAGACTGAGGCTGAAGGATCACCTGAGCCCAGCAGGTTGAGGCTGCTGTGGCCATGAGCGTGTCACTGCACTCCAGCCTGGGCGACAGAGTGAGACTCCAACTAAAAAAAAAAATGTTTCTTCATGTCTAAATGAAGGCAGAGTCCTCTAGTTCCTTTCAGGCAATATGCAGGCATAACTTGTTTTATTGTGCTTCATTTTATTGCCTTCTGCAGATGTTATGTTTTTTACAAATTGAATGTCTGTGGCAACCCTGTGTTGAGCAAGTCTATCAGCACCATTTTTTCCATCAGCATGTGCTCACTTCATGTCTCTGTGTCGTGTTTTGGTAATTCTCACACTATTTCAAGCTTCATTATTATTCTTATATCTGTTATGATGAACTGTGATCAGTGACCTTTGATGTGACTATTGTAATTGTTTCAAGGCGCCACAAACCACACCCATGTAAGACGGCAAACTTATTTGATAAATGTTTTGTGTGTTCTGACTGCTCCACCGACCGGCCTTTTCCCCATCTCTCTTCCTCTCCTCGGAGTCACAAAAATATTGAAATGAGGCCAATTAATAACCCTACAATGGCCTCAAGGGAAAGTAAGAGTCACATATTTCTCACTTTAAGTCAACAACCAGAAATAATGAAGTTTCTTGAAGAAGGCACGCTGAAAGCTGAGACAGGCTGAAAACTAGCCTTCTTGTGCCAAACAGCCAAGTTGTGAATCCAAAGAAAAATTATTGAAAGAAATCAAAAGTGCTACTCCAGCGAACACAATGATAAGAAAGCCAAACAGGCTGACTGCTGATATGACAAAGTTGTCACGATCTAGAACGCTAGCCATAACATTCCCTTAAGCCGAAGCCTAATCCAAGGCAAGACCCTAACTCTCTGCAATTTTATGAAGCTGAGAGAGGTGAGGAAGCAGTGAGGAATTGCGTCTTAGGAATGAGAAGAAAAATGTAAAGCTAGAACAGGTTGGTTCTTGAGGCTTGAGGAAAGAAGCTGTCTCCATAACAGAAAAGTGCAAGCAAGTTCTGATGGAGAGACTGCAGCAAGTTCTCTAGAAGATCTAGCTAAGATACATGACGGAGGTGGCTACACTAAACAACAGAATTGAAATGTAGATGGAACAGACTTCGATTGGAAGAAGATCCCACCTAGGAGTTTTGTAGCTAGCGAGGAGGAGACAATGCCTGGCTTCAAAGCGTCAAAGGACAGGTTGCCTTGCTTGTTAGGGGCTAATTTGGCTGGTGGCTTCAAGTTGAAGCCAGTGCTCCTTTGCCACTCTGAAAATTCTAGGGCCCGTAAGTATTATGCTAACTCGACTCTATTCTCTATAAATGGAACAACAAGGCCTAGGTGACAGCACATATGTTTGCGGCATGGTTTGCTGAATATTTTAAGCCCACTATTGAGATCTGCTGCTCAGAAGTAAAAATTTTCTTTCAAAATATTACTACTCACTGACAATTCTCCAAGAACTCTGATGGAGATGTATAAAGAGATTAATGTTATTCTCATGCCTGCTAACACAATATCCACTCTACAGCCCATGGATCAGGGAATAATTTTAATTTTTGATTTTAAAGCTGTGGGGTGAAGCCGGGCTCGGTGGCTCAGCCTGTAATCCCACGCCTTTGGGAGGCTGAAGTGAGTGGATTGCCTGAGCCCATGGGTTCGAGACCCGCCTGGGCAACTTGGCGAGACCTCATCTCTACAATAAATCAAAAATTAGCCGGGCGTGGTAGTATGTGCCTGTAGTTCCAGCTACTTGGAAGGCTGAGGTGGAAGGATCACCGGAGCCCAGCAGGTCGAGGTTGCGGTGGCTGGGAGTGGCCACCGCACTCCAGTCTGGGCGACAGAGTGAGACTCCAACTCAAAAAAATAGAAAAAATTAAAAAATTAAGATGTGGGGTGCAATTCAGGGTTAGGTATACAAATATTCATTATGCAGGTACCTTTGTTGATGAGGTGTGCCCTCCCTCCCCCGGCAGTTTCCCACTACTGCCAATCCATTTCTTACAGTATTATGATAATTGTTCAAGGTCCGCTTATGACTGAGAACATATGGTACTCAGTTCTTTGTTTCTGTGTATTATAGACTCTAAGTCCATCCAAGTTGCAAAATTCATAATTTTGTCCTTATTTGTGGCTGTGTAATATTTCATCGTGTATATGCACCACATTTTTAAAAAATCCAGTCCTCTTTCGATGGGCAGCATGATTAGTTCCATGTTTTTGCTATTGTGAGTAATGCTGCAATAAACATGCATGTGCAGGTATCTTTCTCACAGAATGATTTGAATTCCTTCAGGTGTATTTCCAGCAGGGGGACTGCAGGGTCATATGGAAAGTTGATTTTTAGATCTTTTAGGAATCACCACACTGTTTTCCACAGAGGTTGTCCTACTTTATGCTCTCACCAACAGTGTAGAAGTGTTCCCTTTTCCCCACATCCTCTCCAGCATGTTGTTTTTTGAGTTATTGATGATGGCCATCTTGACTGGAGTTAGGTGGTATCTCAGTGTGGTATTAATTTGCATTTCTTGATGGACTAGTAAGGCTGAGCATTTTTTCATGAATCTTTTGGCTGCCCGTATGTCTTCTTTTGAGAAATGTCTAATCATATCTTTTGCCCACTTTGTAATGGGGCTGTTTTTTTTTTTCTTTTGGCAGGTTTGAATTCCTTATAGATCCTGGATGTTAGACCTTTGTCAGATACAAAGTTGGCAAATATTTTTTCCCAGTGTGTGGGCTGTCTCTCTGCCCTTTTGATGGTTTCTTTGACTTTGCAGAGGCTTGTCAGTTTGGTGAGGTCCCTCTTGTCTATCTTATCTCTAATGGCATGGGCACTTGGGGTTTTGATCAGGAATTGGTTGCCAGTTCCAGTTTTCATAAGAGTGTCTCTTGCATTTTCTAAGGTTCTTATAGATTGAGGTTTACATTTAGGTCTTTGATATGCTTATAGTTGATTTTTGTGTATGGTGATAGGTAGGGGTCCCATTTCAATCTTTTGCATGTGATCAGCCAGTTTTCTCAGCATCATTTACCGAATAGGTTCTCCTCTCCCCAGTGCTTGCTGTTGTAGACTTTGTCAAAGATGAGTTGGCTAGGAAATTGAAGTTTTGCTTCCGGAATCTCTATCCTGTTCCATTGGTCCGTATGCCTGTTCTTGTACCAATACCAGGCTGTTTTGATTATTGTAGCCTATAGTAAAGTTTGAAATCCAGAAGTGTGATCCCTCCCACTTTGTTTCTTTTGCTAAAGATTGTTTTGGCTATTCATGGTCATTTGTGTTTCCATATGAATTTCTGTATTGTTATTTCCAGGTCCGAGAATAATGATGTTGGTAATTTAATGGGTATTGCATTGAATCTGTAGATTGCCTTTGGTAGGATGGACATCTTAACAATGTTGATTTTTCCTATCCATGAGCATGGAATATTTTCCCATTCGTTTGTGTCTTCTTGGATTTCTTTGAGCAGTGTTTTGTAGTTCTCATTGTAAAGGTCTTTCACTTCTGTGGTTAGGAAGATGCTGAGGTATTTCATTATTTTGTGGCTGTTGTGAATAGGATTGTGTTTTTTTATTTGGTTCTCTGCCTGCTTGTTGTTGGTGTATAAGCATACGACTGTCTTTTGCACATTTATTTTTTACCCCGAGACTTTGCCAAAGTCCTTGAACAAATGAGGAATTGTGTCTTAGAAGTGAGCAAAGAAAGCAGCTTCTTGAGATGAAATCTACTCCTGGTGGAGATGCTGTGAACATTGTTGAAATGACAACAAAGGATTTAGAATATTATGTAAACTTGGTTGATAAAGCTGCTGCAAGGTTTGAGGGAATTGACTCTAGTTTTGAAAGAAGTTCCATTTGGGCAAAACGTTATCAAACAGCATCGGATGCTATAGAGAAATCTTTTGCGAAAGGAAGAGTCAATTAAGGTAGGAAACTTCGCTGCAGTCTTATTTAAAGAAATTACCACAGCCTCTCCAACCTTCAGCAATTACCACCATGATCAGTCAGCAGCCTTCAGCATCAAGGCAAGACCCTTCATCAGCAAAAAGATGATGACTCACTGAAGGTTGAGAAGATTGTCAGCATTTTTAACAATAACATATTTTTAAACTAAAGTGTGTATTTTTTTTAGACATGATACTATTGCACACACAATAGCCTACAGTAACACATAAACATAACTTTTATAGGCACTGGGAAACAAAAAAATTGTTTGACTGGCTTTATTGCTGTGTTCTGGAAACTAACTTTCAATATCTCTCGGGTAGCCCTGTCATGAAAGCACGGATAAGCCAATCGCACGTGATAAATTCAATGTTCCCAGCTCCCTAAGTCTTTGGATTTTTCCTACATGATATCTAGGAATATTTTTTTGCATGTCAGTTTCACTTGACTATCCCTGAGTCCAGGCTTCAGTTTGTCAGTTAAAGTAACAATAGAACTTTTATTAGACTCTTGAACCGGTCTATCAGCTCTGAATCTCTGGTAAGTACAACCACCATACTGATAAATTTGGCCAGAATTAAAATTATGCTCTTTTCTCTCCACTCTGGCATGGTTAGAACATGTTCCTATGCCTAGTCTCCAGATTTTTAATTGATGTATAAATTTGCATATTTTAGCATGCAAGCATCTCCTGAGTACAATTGTATATTTGGCTCCCTGGGTACACAGAGATGGTCTTTAGGCATGGATCCGGAGGATGTGTGAAGCAATGGGGGCGGATAATGCCCATGGAGTCTTCAACCAGGAGCATCCTCACTAGGTAGGTAAGGAGGAATTGTTTCTACTCCTGAGAGTGCTTGGTAGAACCAAGGGTTTTCAGATTTAACTAAGTTCTCCTAAATGTCACCATTCTAATTTTTGAGAGTGGCCTTTCCTAATCATTGCCCCAACTCTCATGTAAGAACACCGGTGAGGCTATGAATTCCATCTATGTTTTAAGTCAGCAACCTATAGAGTAAGAATCTATATCTGATTTTTTTTTTTTTTTTTTTGAGTTGGAGTCTCACTCTGTCACTCAGACTGGAGTGCAGTGGCTGCTCCCGGCCACTGCAGCCTCGACCTGCTGGGCTCCAGCGATCCTTCCACCTCAGCCTTCCGAGTAGCTGGAATTACAGGCGCGCGCTACCACGCCTGGCTAATTTTTTGATTTATTGTAGAGATGAGGTCTCACCAAGTTGCCCAGGCAGGTCTCAAACCCGCGGGCTCAGGCAATCCACTCACCTCAGCCTCCCAAAGTGCGGGATTACAGGCTGAGCCACCGAGCCCGGCTATATATCTGATTTTTGACTCTATCAACTCACTCGTTTTAAGAGAAGATATTATTTTAGCACAATCATAAGATGTGTGAAGGACATCTTTTGTGACAGTTATAGGAAATTCCTGGTTCTCTGACTGTATTTTTTTTTTTTTTTTTTTGTCTCCCAGGCTGGAGTGCAGGGGCATGCTCACGGCTACCCCAGCATTGACCTCCTGGGCTCTGGCAATCCTTTTGCCTCGGCCTTTCAAGTAGCTGGAACTACAGGCGCATGCTACCATCGGCTAATTTTTTATTTGTTGTAGAGACGAGGTCACACCAATGTACCCGGGCTGGTCTCGAACCTGCGGGCTCAGGCAATCCATTCACCTCGGCCTCTGAAAGTGCTAGGATTACAGACTGAGCCACCGAGCCCGGCCTCTCTGACTGTATCTTGAGCCATGCGTTAAAAGCCCTGAGCTTGTTGTCATTTACTTTAAACTCTCCTGGATGGCTAGAAGTAGCCAGTCCTCATACTCCTCATGACTATTGAACTCTGCTCTGGCCTTTGCCATTTGATCTGCAAAGTCATTTCTTTAAAATACGATTTCATTCCATTTGACCATAGATGATAAATTAGGACAGAAACTCTTCTACAAAGAGAGAGTGAGAACAGAACTCTAACATGAAGTTTGGTGGCCAGGAGAACAAGGAGTTGGGTAGCATGATTCTTGAAGGGCTTTTAGAATAGAGACGTTTGTAGGATAATAAAAGAGCCTAGTGGGATGGAAGAGGTCGAAGATGCATGCAAGATGGCGGGTAATGATAAAGAAGGGAGCAAGTTCTCAGAGGGGGCCTAACTTCAGACAGAGAGAAGCGTTCAAATGAAGGAGTGATACCGGAGGATGAAGTCAAAGAGTGAGTTCCAAGGGATGGAGGGATGATGAACATGTCAGGCTGGGTCATTGTCCAGGAGAGGGATGTCCGGAGCCTGAGATCTCAGGGCTCATGCAGTCCCGAAGGGTGACAAGGCCAGGTGTGGCCTTACCTGTGACTGGTTGAAGTGCAGTGTGGATGAAGCATCCTTCTGAGCTGAGGCGGTCTGAGAACTGCAAGCTGATAAGTTCTAAGCTTGGATGTGGAAATCGATGGAGGTGAGAGCGGGGCAAAGTGGGGAGACGGACCCCGTGAATAGACCAGGAGTACACAGTCTGGAGAAAGCTGGAGCTGGAGGAAGCCTTGTGGGTTGGTAGATAACACAGAGAAAGAGGGGCGGGAGGGACATTGGTAGATGACCTGGTTTTACAAGGAAGGCATGCCAACAGAGAGGCCTGGCAGTAGCCATCGGAAGCCAAGAAATACCCGCATCCTTCCAACCTCTTGCATGGGGGCAAAGGGTCACAACTGCTCACGAACTTCGTGAGTAAATGACCTCCACGAAGTATTCGACAGAGAACACTTGGCACGGTGCCAGGCACATGGCCAGCACTCAGCAAGTGGCTTGTTCTGATTGTCATCAAAGTAAAGGGTCACGGTGGGAGGGGAGTGAGAGAGGAAACATTACTTAATGGTTATAGTGTATACTCCTTGGTTGATGGCTCTACGGAAAGCCCCGACTTTACCACTGGGCAGTCTATCTATGTAACAAAATGGCACTTGTACCCCCTAAAGCTGTAGAAATTTAAAAAGAAAGAAAGAAAGGGGTCTGTGGAAGGGCTAGAAGATGGGATGGTGGAAGTGACAGAGGGAGGGGCGGGCAGGGTCATCAAGAAGGGACAGGAAGGAGGTGCTGAAAGCAGTGTGATCCTTGCTCTTGCTGGCTCTCAGACACAGCTTTATCAAGGTATAACTCACATGCCATACAATCCACTCCTTCGAACTGCATGACTCAGTGGTTTTGCGTATTTATATGACTATGCAACCATCACCACAATCGATTATTATCATCACCTCATGCAGCCATCACCTCTCAAGTGTATATTATCATTCTCTCCAAAAAGAAAAACACCCTCCCATGCCCTTTAGCCATCACCCCAACCCTAGGAAGTCACGAATCTACTTTCTGTCTCTACAGTTGCCTATGTGGGGTGTTTCATGGAAATGGAACCCAAATGCAAGATAAGCAAACTCCTTTCTTAAATCGCTTTTTATTTTATCTGGAGTAATACTTCGATGCAAAGGAATGAAGCAGTAATGGTGAACTCACAGGTCCTTGCTACAGGGAGTGGAGGAGGGGACAGGATTTGGAGACTCAAAGCTTACTTCCCCTATGCATAAGCGATCCTGCTTGTGTTTCCTCTTCCTTTTTTTTTTTCCTCTTTTAATTTTTATTTTAAAATTGTGGGGTACAATTCAGGGCTAGGTATGCAAATATTCATTGTTCAGGTACCCTTATTGATGAGGTGTGCCCCCCCTTCCCCAGGCAGATATCGAGTACTGTCAATTCCATCTCCACACCTCCTCACCCCCCGCAGTTTCCCGCTACTTTAAATCCTTTTCTTATAGTAATACAGTAGTTGTTCAAGGACCACTTATGAGTGAGAACATGTGATACTCAGCTCTCTTTGTTTCTGTGAGAGATCACTCAGTGTTATAAGCTCTAATTCCATCCAGTTGCTGCGAAGTTCATGATTTTGTCCTTCTTTATGGCTGTGTAATATTCCATCGTGTATATGTAACACAATTTTAAAATCCAGTCCTTTTTTGATGGGCAGCACGGTTGGTTCCATGTTCTTGCTATTGTGAACAATGCTGCGATAAACATACGTGTGCAGGTATCTTCTTTACAGAGTGACCTGAGTCCTTCCAGGTATATTCCCAGTAGGGGGATCGTGGGGTCATATGGAAGGTCAATTTTTAGAGCTTTTAGGAATCACCACATGGATTTCCACAGAGGCTGTACTATTTTACACTCCCACCAACAGTGTAGAAGTGTTCCCTTTTTGCCTCATCCTCTCTAGCATCTGTTATTTTTTGAGTTATTGATGATGGCCATTCTGACTGGAGCTAGGTGGTATCTCAGTGTAGTTTTGATTTGCATCTCCTTGATGACTAGTGAGGTTGAACATTTCTTCATGTGTCTGTTGGCCGCTCGTATGTCTTCTTTTGAGAAGTGTCTGTTCATATCTTTTGCCCACTTTGTAATGGGGCTGTTTGTTTTTTTCTTTTCAGCATGTCTGAGTTCCTTGTAGATCCTAGATGTTAGGCCTTTGTCAGACATGGAGTTGGCAAATGCTTTTTCCCAGTCTGTGGGCTGTCTTCCCACTCTCTTCATGGTTTCTTTGGCTTTGCAGAAGCTTGTCAGCTTAATGAGGTCCCACTTGTCTATCTTATCTCTTATGGCCCGTGCGTTTCGGGTTTTGTTCAGGAATTGGATGCCATTTCCAATTTTCATAAGGGTGTGTCCTGCATTTTCTAAGGTTCTTACAGTTTGAGGTTTACATTTAGGTCTGTGATCTATTTAGAGTTAATTTTTGTGTATGGAGATAGATAGGGGTCCTGTTTCAATCTTCTGCATGTGGTCAGCCAGTTTTCCCAGCACCACTTACTGAATAGGTTTTCCTCTCCCCAGTGGTAGGTAGTGGAGGCTTTGTCGAAGATGAGTTGGTTGAGAAATTGAGGTTTTGC